>DVQO01000103.1:0-31153 GCA_018231785.1 Danaus gilippus
AATAACATCTCCGGGAATAGAAAACAAATCGTCAACTATTTGCGAGGATTGAGGCTGGGCTCTATTATTCCAATAAAAAGTTTTATGCGATTACAGGCATCAGCGTCCATCTGACAAATTTAGTATCCTTTTAAAACAGGATGATCGAGACGGAGAGGAGATATAAAGTTGGATTTTAGAGATTTCGAACTAAAATTTAAATAATTTCAGAATGGAGATTTCATATAAAAATATCACAAAAAAGTGAATACAAACCGAGGAACATTTCGAAATGTGCTTCGTGACCAGTCAGACGAAGTTCCACTGTGACGAGAGAGTATAAGTAAACGAGCAGCAAAGTGGACTGTTCGACTACCTAATAGTTATCCGGTGAGCGTATTTCATTTTGTTCAATTTACTTCATTTCAAACATATTACATATTTCGTAGCTAGTAGTGTGATATTCAAACACTTGTTTTGAGTTATTGGTTTCAGGTTTCACTAAAACAAATGAACTTGAAATTCGCAAAAAAAAGTACAAGAAATTGCTGAACGTACGTTGACCTTTATCGATTGACTCTAGTCGCACGTTAAAAAGATAATACCATTCCTCCAAATTTTATTAAAAATAACAATTTGACACTATATATCCGCGTTGAGCCAAATTATTTTATTTAAAAAGAACAATGGAGATGTTAGGACATGCGTGGATTACATAGAGTTGAACTCCAATACAGCGCTTCACCACTATCGACTTCCCTTGATTGGCAATCAAACAATTTACACATTACCTGACAATTCGAAAGTTAACAGTTGTCACAGATTGCAACAAGCTCAAGGCATCAAAAATTTATAACCCCAAAAACATAATTTGGGGTCTTATGTTCAAAATTTCGAATTCAACATTTAGTATAAAAAACGTAACTGTATGGCAACACCCAGATATTTTCAGTCGAGATCCGAGTTATATTGCAACAACAGACAGAGAACTTAAAATAGGTCAATGTGGTTCATACGGTGCGTTTTTTGTTCCAGCAGCCTCGTCCTCACATTCCTCGGTATACAAAAGGTCAAGGTGGATCAACATCGTGACCAGCTACTCAGATCAATGATGGATCTCAGCAACAGGGAAAAGAGACTCTTGATGAAAGGCGAGAGCCAATTCTAGACACCCTCGGACTTTTATGAACCCAGATATTTTCAGTGGAGCTTGAAAATTATTTCCGTACGTTTATAAAGCTTCCAGATTGGGAAAAACTAAGCAAAATAAGGAGAATTCTTAAACGCGAATTATTGAAAATTTTACCGTATGCAGAACATACAAATAGTCTTCCGTACAACGCAACACCAAACACCCTATATTAAAACAAACACTTCCACTTGAGCTTATGCGTCTTCCACTTAAGGTTATACTACAAAAAGTATATTTTGCTACACAAATAAACATCAAGAGCCAGCAAAGCACGCTAGGAACTTAGAAACCTTTAATCATGCCCCAATGTGCACTGGCATTAAGAAATATTTTAAATAACGATTTTATTAATTAATATAATCCTTAATTAATTTTTACCTTATTTTTTTATTTAGGCTCAAAAAATATTAAAATTAAGACAAAAAAGTGATCTTATTAGACAGTATGCCCGTTGAGGAACTTTTTGTCGTTTTATCATTTGTGTCCATTTTCACCATTTTTAATCAGGAATAGCAGAGTTTCAAATTTAATAAATAATGAATAACAACCATTTAACAAAAGAGGACTAAAATTATTTTTTTCCAAATATTTGTTCTCTTGGACTGCAAAAACTCATTGTTAAAAATATAAACTTAGTATATGCAAAATAAAGTAGTAATAAAGATATAACAAACAAAGAACTATGTGTACTCCTAGGAACGAGTATAATGTAGATTTTTTGTCCTTTCCCAAATATTGAATTGATATGATTATTATTATTATTTTTTATGTAAAAAGTGGCAAACGAGCAAACGGTCCACTTGAAGGTCAGCAGTGACCATGGACATCCACAACATAGACGTTGCGGATGTGTTGCCAACCTTACTTGTGGGGGGAAAAGGAGGGATGGGAATAAGGAAATATAAGGAAAGGTAAGGGAACAGAGAAAGGGCAACCGGCTCTCTCACTCATCGGACGAAACACAGTCATTATTGACTACTTCACGCTGATCTTCAGTGACAGGGTGGTGTATTTCCCCGGTCGAGCCAGCCCATATTTGAGCTGTAGTAACTAAACTACAGCTAGGCTCTACCACCTATAAAATTCTATAAACAAAATAATTTGCCAATTTATGACGTGCAAAAGACTAAAAGATTCTTGAAAATTCACATGTGTATAATAACGACGATGCTATACCAAGGCATTTACAGGCACAAAGGTATTATTACTCTTAAGCAGTATGCCTGCTAAGCCTTTTAAACGTGGGTATAAAGTTTGGAATCGCTCTGATGCTAAAACAGGTTATACGAATTCACCATCTATACGGGAAGGGGTAATATGGATTGCACATCAACTAATGATGAGGGAGTAGGACACAATATTGTCACTTCTCTGTGCAAGAACATACCGACGAACATTTTAATTGCCATCGACAGGTTTTTCTGAAGAAATCCTCTTTTGGAGATACTACATTACAAGGGTATTTGTTGGTCCGTGTGCTGACGAACGTAAAGAATACAAAGGTCATCACCCCATTTCATCCCGTGGTTGTCAAAAATTCAAAACAAAATCATTTGTTCTTTTTATAAAACGACCAAATTGAAGTAATCACGTTTAACATGACATGTTTGTTGCTATGCACCACTTTATCCTTTGATTGTATAATACGAAACTTATTGAATAATGCGACCAAATTTAATTTATCTTTCGTTGCATCGATGTGGCACACAAAAACCTTTCTTTTCAGTCTACTAGCTGTAAACTGTCAAAATCATGTTGTTAATTGAGACTTCTTCGAAAAGAACTGTTATTACCTATTAGTAGTATTAAATAAAACATAGGTATAAAGTTTCTTCATTACATGATATCAGCATAAATTGTGTTCAAGTAATAAATAAGAAGAGTACTTAAAATATAATGACAAAGAACCGACGTGGGCCAGATTTTACATCATATGAAAATAAATTTTAATTTATTCTATAAATAAATACAAGAAAAATAGTCGAATATAAAAAAAGCAGATACTATTATGATGGGGGTTATTCAAATATCAGGCGTGGGAATTGAAATTTCAGTTTTGACAATACAACAGATTAACAGACTATCAATCATTTGTGGGAACAGAAATTAATATTAATACGTTGTTAAGATACCTAATCAGACATATTTAACAATCCGCCGAATGCCTTAACAAGACATCAATTTCTTTAACATTGTTTCGTTAGACTGTCTTAAACTAGTAAATATTGACAATCAGGCCATAGTTACCGAAGCAATTGACCAACGTATTCATAATATGATGGACGAGGCGGCGAGATGTGACAAAATTAGATTTGAAAGAGGTCGAGCTACAGATAAAGGATTCCAAAAATTAGATTTCGTACTATTAAAATATATTCGTAATGTTACAAATCAGACATCACGTTTGAATGTTAGCAAACTATATAAAATATAGAATATAATGAAAAACGATATACATCATCCTTTAAAGAACAAAGCGCGTAAGGACCATGCACAAAAGCCCTCGCAGGTGAGATTCAGTCAAGCCTTCCAACCGTGTCGCTATGAAACAATCAAGAGAATGGTGGTGTACTTTTGCAACATCACGATAGGATCCTATGGATAATAAAAAGAGCAGCAAGCTAAATCATCGAGAATAAACCAAAGTAGAGAAAATTAATCAGAAACGGACGATTACTATTCGACTACCTAATAGTAGTCCGTTTCTTATTTTTCATTATGTTCAATTTACCTCCGTTCAAACGAATATAAACTGCTTTAGTGTTTCTTAGCTACTTACTATGTAATTTTTAAATACTATTATTAGATATATTACTATAAAATATGCATTTAGTGTGCGGATATAAAGCATAATAAAAGAAATGTTGGAGAAGGGCGGAAACGTCCTATGACAATTATGTTATGGATGTTCGCGTGATGCTACAATGCCGTAAGGGATTCATATCTTAAATAAACGGAGATATTAGGACTTTCCCGTCTCACGGAGACTAATATAAACTACGTCAGTCATACGATTACAAATAATTCGATAACCAAAACAATATCAGGTTGTCTAGATTTACAACGGAAGTACCTATACTTCATAAGTATATACCTCCTCTTGCCAAGGAAAACAATGCAGAGTACACGTATTTTATCAGTATGCCCATATCGGCGTTAGAGGAAATGATTTTGATTATTAAGCATCAATCCTTGAATCTGGACCATTTTCTAAAAGAGAGTCATGAGTGATACAAGAAAATAAAAAACACTACCCAAGAGAGGACACGAATAAAATGACCATTTAGGCATGTGCAAAGCTCGCAGCGAGTGCCAGAATGGCCGTTTCCTTGCTATCGGTGCTAATGACCTTATAATTATTAATATCCTTCATTAAAGTCCCTCAACTGAACTACGTTATCACATCGCTAACAAAAACTTTAGATATATACACCTAATATCCTAATAAACTTTTATATAAAAAGGGTACTGATAATTTTTAGCTTAAACGCAAAGATTGAAATTGAAACAATGAAAATGATGTAGGTGTGTTGTATTTCTTCCAGAAATAGCAGGAACAATCGTTACATTTTTTCATTCATAATTAGAAATTGACCATTTCACTAGAATAGAAATCTTTCAACTTTTTAATTATTTTGAATAACTACTTATGAAATTCTGTTATTTTGCATTATTTCACTTTTTTCGACTTCATTATCAAATCACAATATAATACTGGTTAAAAAAAATACGATTGAAGTGATTGTCTTACACAAAGTAGGTATAGATTTAAACGACATATTCCAGATTGAAACTGTTCAAAAACTTGGTATCAGCCTTATGTTCATATATCGTAGTATCAACAGTTTACCACACTGACAAATACCAGAAAAGATCGAATTGGCCACCTGATGGTAGAACTGCAAAACTTTAATGCCTGCTAATGTTGATGAAGCCAGAATTCATCGAAACCCCACTAAGCAAAAATCTTATTTATGTTTAGTTCCTCGTGCTGGATACCAGAAAAAACAAGTTTACTACTCTGTTTTAACTTTTAGCTGATTTTCATCACACACAGATTTTATAGTTAGAATTTTTTAATATTTTTGAGTTAGTTAATGTTTAAATAATAATTGTATATATATATATATATATACATAGTTAGGAACTTTTTGGAAGAAAAACAAAATAGAAGCAGTGCGCGAAAGAGACGCTGATACACTTTTCGGTGGTCCGTCGTCGGGGTGACATCGCTCAAGGATTTTAAGTGTTAATATTGTGTTAGCAATCAATTTAAGGCTATTTTAAGGATATTGCTCTTTAAGTAGTTTATTTGTTGTTTAACTGGTGTTAGCAGTTCATCATTTTATTCCTTAATTTACCTTTTATATTTGTTCATTTTAATTGGAATCGCATAATCAAATTGTCAAATGTCGTGTTGTTATTTTATTTTTAAAAATTCAAATGAAGTCCCTTAATTGTTAAATGATAATTATTAAGCTAGCAACCCTCAAGCCACCTATATAAAGAGCGCCATTACTGACAATCTGACACTTTTTGTTCGCAACTTTTGTTAAGAGAAGAAACTCTGCCCTAATTAGTCTCGAATATTAATAAATTGTCCATTGGCCGGCGAACGTTTGATTTAAAAATCATAACGTGTTTTTCATGTCTAACTATATATAAAAATGAATTACTGTTCGTTAGTCTCACTAAAACTCGAGAACGGCTGAACGGATTTATTTTATCTTAGTCTTGACATGTTTGTGGAGGTTCAGGGAAGGTTTAAAAGCTGAAAAATTTGAATTATTTCCGGGAAAACCTTAAAAACAGCCCTTTTCTATTTAAAATACAAACTTTTTTTGACATTAGATTTGACAACTAATATGTCAAACATTCTCTCGCACTTCAGAACACGGAGATTTATGGCTTAGAGATAAACTCCAAAAAATAAATGAAAACTTCAGAACAAAGGAAAACGTATTACCATATATAGTGTTACGATCATATGTAGTTACGATATTCTATGAGTGCATCCAGTGCGCGAGAACTTTCTTTACTTTGTGATCGTTTGTTATAGTGACATTTCAAGTAGTGTGTTCTTTTTTAGTTGATATTTTGTGTGGCATTTTATTATTAAGTTACTGTTAAGTGAGCGACAAATTTTCTCACTTTGATTAATTACGTTACGATGCCAAGGAGAAGTCTTTAAAGAGGAGTAGAGTTCACTCAGTCAGATATACATTTCTAATTCTGGAACTAATGCAGACGAAATCGCGGGATAAAACTAGTTATAAATATTTATTATGTATTTATCATGTAAAACACTAAGTGATCAAAGACAAATAAAAGACTTTGATGAGAAAACAATGATCATGTCAATTTGACAAATGCAATAAATTTTCTTGTCCAAATTATTTTAGCAATAAACATATATATATATACAGTTGTTTAATGACAAAAAACATAGTGGTAGATTCATCGAGATGTAATTATGATCAATACCGACATTCAATAGCACATAAAAACGGAGTAATCGTGGTTAATTACTTTGTTTACAAGATTGTCAATTTCTTTTGAAATTAAATATATCTTTACTCTTTCAAAATAAACTAATTAAGTAGTCAGAAAGTTCATCATGGTCAACATCTTGTGTCAATAATGGTATGGTGTGGCTTGTCTTATCTAGAAGTCATAAAACTACATTTTGGTGAAAATGTATTGTAACAATGATAAGTCCCGTTTATCATATTGTGTAACCTCTCAGCAATTTAAAAAAATATATTTTATAATAACTTTTTTTTTAAATATACCGTGGACTTTACAGCAGGACTGTTCACTTAGCCACAAGCAACGAATTACCCAAGCGAGGTTTGAAACCAAAATTCCGGACTACATAAGATCTGAGGACTGACCCTCTTTTAGCTCAACCCTCAACCTCAAGTTATCTTCAGTTTTAGGGGATACGGTCTTCTCTGAAAGACACGATGATATCGAATACTTTGAAAACTGTGCAAACTTTCCCTTGAAAACTGTGCGGAAATCCATAGATTTGCAGCCAAATAGATTAAAGGCCTAGGTGTCTATTTCGAATAGATCTTTTCTTCATATTTTGCCGAAACAGACGTAATTAAATAGTTAGTGTTGTAGTAGTTATACATATATTTTACTGTTTTCGGTAAACCCCACAAATCACAATTAACACTGATGGAGGTTACACATTTAGAAGTAGTTATTTCAAAAGGATTTCCGAGACAAAACACCTTTTCAATAATATTGTTTGCTCATGTTTAGATGACCTATTAAAATGTTTCAATCGTAGGATTATGATGGGATCTAATAACCACTAGTGAAATGCATTGCATAAGAGATGAAAAACTTTTGAGAAACAAATAATTCTCCTGCAATTACCGAAATTGCATCATGTATTGTTAGATATGTAAGATTTTCGAAAGAACACACTTAAAATATATTTTTCGATTATACTACGCGCTTTTTATAATAACACCGCCTAACATTTGTGAAAAGTTTCTTTTTATATTTAGTTTAATGTTCCTCTCCAAGTGACCCTTTAAATTCTTATTTCTGTAAAAAAGTGGAAAAGCCCACGATAAAGTAGGTATGAAGAAGTCTATTCACTCTACCATATATTCGTAAATCACTAAAGCGTTATAAACAGTCGGCAAATACGCCATCAATAATATCAGCTTTAATGACGGATGAATGATGACATGAAAATAACTTAAGGCAGTCATCAATTATTATAAAAAGTTATTAGTATTCGAGATTATTATTAAAAGTAAAACGAAATCAGAAACTCTTTAAAAGGAGAACAGAACTAGGTTTGAATTTCGGTATACATATGACGTCTGGACGCACGACATCAGAGTTCACTGTGAGTGCGGACCGTTGAAGAATGTGATTAGGAAAAACCTTCGAGAAATATAAAAACATTTAGTAAAAATTAATTTTAATTTTAAAATATCATGGAACTTAGTGAAAGAAGTGATATCAGTGACGTCAGCGAGGCTGGCGTCTCTCTCTTTAAAAACAACGAATTTGTATTAAATCCTATGAACATTTAAGGAATGAAAGGCTATAGAAAATTTTGAGCCGTTGCATCCGTTGGAGTAGTGTAATCTGCCGAGATGTGCACTGACTGGTTTTAGTTTATATACATAAAAAAAGAAAAGTGCGCGTCGGGCGTGCGTTGATTGTTTTATTGTCTTTTTTATGAACATTTTTCCCATGTAAACTTGTATTCTTCATTAGCATCTTCCGGGGTTTTTTACGCCCCTACAAATCGTTTTATCTAATATTAAGTAGAGAAATGTTCTAATTGATTCTGTTACAGAGTCAAAGAATTAATAGCAATATTTATTTTCTTATGTCTTCACAAATATAGAAAACGTATATAGGATAAAATGTCCATACTATTGAGGGTTTTATTTTGTCGTTTTATATTTAAGCACCAAACATGAAGATAGTATCAAAAGAGCGGCGAGGATTAACACTGTCCTGTTATAATGTTAATTTCCTACATGTTGATTATAATAGCTTTGTGAAGCTATGGTTGTTGCGAGGATAAAATTATTGACACCAGATACTACATTTAGAAATCATTTAAATACAAATAGCTACTGATTATAATGCAGTCAATATTTATTTTAATGGCAGATCTATGTTGATTTTATACTTTAGTTAATCTGTATTTTGAAACTGTATACTAGCCTTCAGCTGTTTTGTATGGAGTTCCTAATAAAAATTGGTCGTATATCGAAATTTTTTAATTTGCGTCGTAAAAAATCTAACCAATAAAAAAAGGGTATAGCAGAATTTTACACTGAATGGGCAACAAATGTACAGTTCAAAAAATTTAAATATTAGAAATAGGTAATTTAAATAAACAGATGCACAACGTTTCATCAAATAAGTAACAGATTTAAGACAGATTACATATACACAAGGATCGGTCATTTGTATCGATTTGTTATTATGATAAATATATAGATAGGTACGATCACATATTTTAATAATAGTAAAAAAATACAAAAATAATAGCTCTTACTGTGTACCTTTTTTTAATATACTTTTTATTGATCAATGAAATGTTTCTTCTTTAACATAGTCAGGTTTACATGGTCCGCGTGTTGAGAAATATAATAATTAAATACTTTAACTGCCGTCATATCTGAAGCTACCTTTACAGAATTGATATTTTCTATTTTTAAACATAACACACTAGGTATTAGTGTTGTGTTGGCAACACTTATGTTGATTACTCATTACTGATAGTATGAACAGATCCTTTATATTAAAATAAAATATGGACTCTTTTATTCAAAAAGAAAATGAGAGTAGAAGAAACTGCCTCATCCACTTCCAAATAACTCATCACTATTATTTAGTTTTAAAACATTTGTAAATATTCTGATTAATAAGTAATAATACAAATTAGGTTGGAAAACCAAATTTGACTTATTTCTGCTGAATTTTAAGGGTTTTCGGTCATGACATGGCCCTTTAAAATTACCTCGAGTTGAGGCCAGTTTTCGATTTGGATAAATCAACACAATATTCTTCATAATTATTGTAAGAATTACTTTTTGTCAACGTAAATATATCCCAAAAGAAGGATGTTTTAATATGTATTTATAGTATGTACCTATGTTATTATTTATTTGTAGTCATAGTAGGGGATCACGGTAAAAAGGGTACTTTAAAAACGAGACATGGGTTTTGAAATGGAATTTTGGGACGGTTTCTTTGGTTCTTATAGCGCTTCTTACGTATGACGGCTAAATGGCGAACTACTGAACGAAGAGTGGTGACTCACATCGATCGGTATTTTGTCCCCACCCCTAGTTATCTGCGCGCACTTCATGTTTAACTTTCCTCGCTCACTTCAGGTCTTCACTCACCTCATGTATGAAACGTAGTATTTATACTCATTTTTGTTTAGCTAACCCCATTAACAAGGATCTGACAGTCGAAGGTCAGATTTTTTTTTGTCAATCTTTCCGCTTTTAAAGTTACAATATCATTCTTCTTCGCGAGTTCGCTATTAAATTTAGTCGAAGTCTGTGTCATTATTTACAATAAGAGATTGTGAACGCTCGGTTATTATATTGTTCCGTGTATTATATTGTTGTGAAAATAAAACGAGTATCTTTACCCCCAATTCATTTAAGGTTTATGAAAGATCTGAATTTTAGTCTAGAAGTAAACATCAAGAAAACTCCTAGATAGCTGTGAAGTGAATTGAAATAGCGTTTCGCCGTCCTAGACCTTTTATTTTTATTCAACAACGCAAACCGAGCGGCACCACGTTTCGTCACAGCAAGCTGCGTTACTCAAATCACTTTCCATCACGAGGTTCTCCATTAAAGGGGCGCGAGCAGTCATTTAAAGCAGCGTCATTGAGTCGGATCGAAACAGGATCGCGGGCGGGCGCGGGCAGCGAGTGTGGCGGTGGTGCGCCCGCCGGCGGCGACGTCCGCCCTGGTTACGGTTATGAAGCACTTTCAGCAACCAGCGACGGCAGTGATCAGGAAGCCGACGAGGTGCCAGAATACTGTCCCTTCGAGATGGAATTATCAGGTGGAGGAGAGTCTGTCGAGGGACCCTCGTCGAGAGGATCAGCAAAAGTTAATTTTCCACCGGACGTTGAAATGGAACGCAGGCCTACTGCTACTTTCGCTGGTGCTGCAGCTGCAGCGTTTCACCGTGGGCGAGGACGTTCTATGAGTGCTTGGAGTGATATAAGTCGATCCAGTATAAGATTTGAGGAACGGTGAGTAGAAATAGTTTTAAGTGTTAACTTTTAAGCAATGTATAGATTTCAGAAAATGCGACAGAGTAGACCTAGCGTCAAGAATCATGCGTATATCTTCTCAATAGGAAGAGCTGTATAGAGTTTGTGTGAATGTAACAACTAAAACGCCATCGAGTCATTTAGGAAGAAGGGGTTTTAAATTTACGGGGTTCTACATTCACTTACCACATTTATATTAAGCGAAAAGTGCTCAATAAACATAAAGGGTGCATTGAAGGCTCGAGATACGTAGGGCGTCAGGACATGCGCAGTAAAGCTCAATAGAATTCATAAATATTAAAAAATATATATATGAAGATCTTTGCTACTACTAGAATATCAAAATACTTCAATTGCTTAGCGACGAAATAACGAAATTCGAAATCTCTTGAAATCCCCATTATTTTTAATATCACATCCCTAAAAATAAATCCCAGTCCCCCAGTTCGATAGAAACAATAATGAAATAATGTCAAACATAAGATTTTGTCTGTAAAAAGATTCTTATGCTTATGTACCTATATATCAAACACGAGTAGGTTCGAAATATATTTCAATATATTATGACTAACAAAATTTCTTCCTTTGTGTTTTATACTAACCAATATACTAAGTAGCTTCTATTCAGTACATGATTTGGCCCTAGATCGATATCTTTTTATTTAAGAAACGCCCGCTTACTATTTCCAGCGTATTTGATAACAAAATTGTTCAGAGTACAATTACAAAAGCCATTATCAAATAAAAAGTTACAATTAAAATAATGTATAAAAAGTTTTAATCATGAAGATATCATTGAGGTAAATACAAATTTTTCTGACTACGTTTCACCAAATAAAGTGACAATAATAAAATATTTCTGAACTAATAAACACGCTTTTATCGGAACTTCATCAACATAAGGTTCTAGAATTATTTTCTAAGGGAAATAATTAAAAAATATTATATCTTAACTGACTGGCACCAACATCGTTTCACATGACTTTTATACGAAACAAAGCTTACCACGTGTTCGTATTATAATTTTTCACAAATCATAGCCATAACTTATTCTAATATATCTGAACTAGATACGTGAAAGTCCATAAAATCCCATTATTAGTGTTTATTTTCGGTACCGCACTCAAGAGTCGTTTCCCATTTATAATTTTAGTAAAATTTTTAATTCCAAGATAAATAAAATAGCATAAAAAAAAGAATTATTGCTGCATCTAATCAAATATAACGCACATTATGTGGTTCTTAGAAATACATCAAATATGGTACGAGGTTGCTATTAATCATTTTTTAAAACCAATGTCTTCCCAAAGTATGTGGATAAAAGGGTGATCATCCTTTTTTATACTTATAAAAGGGCATTTTCCTGGTAATCCAATTTTCCAAAGAAAAACGACGTAAACAATGACAACCAAAAGTGTTTCTTGGAAAAAACTGAATGGTACTGCCATTATGTAATACAATTTAACTAGGGGATTATTTACAACATTGAGCAACATTATTTTTAAAGCAAGTAAATATTAATATTCGATTTCAAAGTAATTGCCTCTTACCTCTTACTACACCCTATCTTAAATCTTAATCACTCAGCAGAACCTTTAATTCTAATAAGATAATATAGCTTAGCCGTCGTCTGTGCGAGTTTGTGTAAGATCAGAATGCTCTGGATTATTTTGATATTGAATATTTATATTAATAACTGGTGTTACAAGTGGCACATTCCGTATGTACTAATAATAATATGATTCCTAATTTTTTTTTTATGACTTATTATAGCTAATTATATTACTATACCATTGTAATTTTGTAATGGCAACATTCAATTTTTATTTGAAAAATGTATATAAATACCGGCTTCAACCATCTTGTAAGACATAATTGGAAGTTACTTCAAAATTTGAAAAACAAATCTGAACTATCTCGAACACTAGCTATGCGCACGAACTTCGTTCTGTCGAAAGTCAACTAATGCCTGATGACTTTTTAATTGTTAAATTTATATTAAGTCTTCAATGTATACCACAGAATCGAGCTGGTTTTTGTTTATATTGACGTTGATAATATATGTCGACGGCTTAACAACTAATTTTTATCTGAAATTAAGTGTTTTTGCTTTAACATAATTTAATTATTTTTTTTATATAATTTGTATATATTTTTATTAATGTCGATTTAATTTTTGTAAGTTTATTTTTTAATTTTTTTGGAACATAAAATCTTTCATGAGCCTTAAGGAACATAAAAAATAGCCTAATTGGTCGATCCAATTTATAGTAATATACTGCTTAGCAACAATAATTTTAAGTCACATATATAGATGACGACAGAATTGAAAGGGGTGCGGATCACATTGTTTATGGATAGAACTAAAAAAATCACAGTATTTGTTTTACTTCTTTTTGTTTTTTTTTTATAAATATTGTCCGGTCAATTAAATCTTGGTTATACCAAATAAAACTCCTAGGTAACTCCGTCAGCTCTGTTTTACTATTCAAATCAATTACATAACTATTCACTTATAAGCTAGCAACCTTATTTTAGAAGGATGCCATTACTCTGTACTGAAACGAATGACTTATTACTACCACTTCTTATAAGTTTCTTTATAGGTGAAGTTTTCACCTATAAAGAAACTGGAAGAAATGTTAATCCAATGTAAATACTTGATTGTGATGAAATCGACTTAATAAGAACCTTGATCACAAACCACCTTCCTGTAGAAATCCAGTAAAAGTCGGTTTATCACTATCTCATTAAGATTTTTATGGTCAAGATAATATTTTGCTAACGAGATATTTGTTTATGTTCTTTTTAGTAAAAAATATTTGATAGTTTGATCAAGAGGAGAATAATAATTCCGATATCACATGTTAAAAGCAAATTAAAATAAAATTTATAACAATTGAAAAAATATTATTTAATATAGAGAATAATATATTAAACTATAATGAAATAAAATAAAACGGTGTGAAATGAATTTCTCAATACTTTAATTTTAATAACAATACTTGATTAAACATATTGACTTAATTTTTACTTTTACGTGGATTTAAACTAATAGGATGACATATTCAGAATAATGGAATAGATTTACTGGTGTACTAAAACAAGACTGTATAAGAATTGTACATTTTTATATATTTTTAAGTTTATTAAATTGCAGTCAATAAATATCAGCACCGTTAAAATGACGTCAGGTTTTGTCGTGTTATTATCCGACCAAGTTATTCATATGTGAGACTACCAATTTGATATGACTTAGGTTTAAACTAATTTTATAAAAAAAATTATGAATGCTGCTGTTTTGCTGTTCAAATTGTTAAAAAAAATTAGAAAGGGGTCCCTTGACATACCTGGCTATAACATAACAAGTAGTTTGCTAAACAAGTTAACAGAGCTGTCGGTTTCACAATAACAAAACTGTCTATAACTCGTCCCAATGTATAGGAACAAAACCGCACCTCTGAAAAATCCGCTAGCTGTAAATATCGGTTGTAAAAACTAACAATTCAGTGTTCCATTTTTTTCCTTTGAGTTAATGAGTATTAATAGAAATGATAGTTTTTACTACATGTTTTTAAAGGCGAAGAATGATTATATGTATATTATTCAAATTATAAATATATTATTCAAAGTACGTTATATTTCAAAATTTTTATATAAAATGATAAGCTTCGAATTATAAGTCAAAATGTAATAATAAGTCAAAACTTTTTTAAATTTAAAAAGCTGGGATAAAAATAATAAATGCTCTGGAATTGTAATGAGCAATTGAAATGCAAATCCATACCACATTATCTCATTATTGATAGAAAATGGGAATGAACAACGAAAGCTCAAGGCTCTTCTCGATCTAATCTAAGCCCCAGTCGAGATTCTGTAACAAAGACATTGCCTTCCCTCATTCATTTGAGGGGCAATTTAATCAAAGATCTATTTTGTTTTATATACATTATATTAAGAGCTGATTACTATCATATATTGATATCGACTATATTATCACATGATTAGTAAAATTGTCTTAACAACCTTCACCCACATTTTGTTGAACATCTATGATAACCAAATAAATGCCGTTAATAACTCGTTAATATTTAATATACATATACGAACAAATATTTTGTCATACATTTTTTGATACCGTCGTCTTAATTTATTTTTTAATTTGATAGCCAATTTCGGAAATGTAAATTATTTCCTTTCGGCTTCCCTTCAAGATAAAACATTACGTTAGTAATTAAACCACGGTAATTCTATGCTTTAATACTCATATAATCATGTTTACATCTTTTTCACGACCAAATGTTTATCGTAATACACGTTCTCTTCCAGGTTTCTTTGCTTCTTTTTACATTCCACAAAGTACTACCAAAATTTGTATTTACGAATCATTATTAAATGTTATGAAAACTACTCATAAAAATAACTATTACATATTTGTCTTAAGGCCTACCAAAACCTTCGAGTTAATATACTGATACTTCTACGAATTATTGATTTAATATTTGAATTATATGTTAATGCATAGGTAGGTAAAAAATACATAAAAATTTCATTCTCTAAATATTATCCCTGGTTTCCCGAAGAAAATAATATTAATATTAAACATTGCTTTAGTGATGTCATTGTCATACTTCTATGATATCGTTTTAAGCCAATTTTTTCTACGTTTAAAATCCAATTTTCCGATAAAAATTTCTTGACAGTCTGTTAATGAAATGTCAGACATTGGTTGAAAACTGTAGGGGTAAGAAATTTTCAATCCTGTTAATAATAAAACCATTAGATTTTCATAACCAAAGCTAAACATCAGTTTTGAACACCGAGAGTTAATGTTATTTGTTTTGTTACTAAGCTACTTATGAAACGGCTGTAGTTAAACCTTTTAGAACTTTTTCATCAGACAGACGGCTCTCCACGTCAAAGCTATTCCATTACAATACCTACATTCGTCTCCAACGTTTCGACCATTACGATTCTTCCAATCAATTTCCGATCGAAGTAGGTCTACGCGAGATGGAAGGGATCGACAAATCACAAAATTATTATTATCTTTAAAATATATTTTTTCTAGAATTTTAGTGTGAAATTTGATATTTAAGTTATGTGTTAACCATACGATTTCAGATAATTTGTAACATAAACAATTAATAAAGCAAGTACTAAAGACATACTCGTAAATAATGACAACACAAAAGCCGAACTGTTTTTATAATTAAGTGTACGTAAATGAGCTTTTGGTCATATGAAATGAATTTTAAGCCCTTCGCGTTATTGACCTGTTAAATATTTGTGGAGATTGTTACTTTTTTGCAATTGAACGATTGTAGATGATCAAAATTTGTTGACGGAAGAAATCATAATAAAGTCATCTGTGATTAAGGATCAAGTTGCGACGAGATCAGCCGAGTGGAGGGGGTAAGAGACGGGGACGGATGGGATGGGGGCGAGCAGTAGGCAACGGTGGGCCGGGGAGCGGCAGGCAGGGCATCTCGTGGCGACTAGCAAGCCGGCTCAAATCACGTTCGGCGTCGCTAGCGTGCTACGCATACGTCGTTCGACGCTACGAGTAACTCGTGCTAATTCGTGCCGGTATCGCGATCATGGTACATTAAATTCAGTGAACTTAAACATGTACTTAATTATTATTATTTTTTGGCTTTTTCCCCGAAATCATAATTATTTTTTGTAATACGATCTGGATGGCGAGTTGCTGTTATGGACAAGGAATTAGACGACGATATTTTTTTTATTTACGGGCGCAGCGGGTTCGTATAGTAATAGTTTTATGTATTTAAAGCATTATATTGTAGATGATACACGATGATAAAATTTAGATCAGTGTAGAATTGACCCATATCTGAAATAAATCGCCGTACGATTAAAAATTCATTTAAAATTCTGAAGCTTTCATAAGTGTAATGTAGTTTTTTGCATCTGAATATAACTCATAAAAATCATGAATCATTTTTATTTTATGATGTAAACCGTAACGAGGTCAACTATAAGACAAATACACCTCTCGGTAAGAATGTTCATACAACAGCGACAAGCCATTCCAGACATATCCACAAGTACTTTAATACTAAAATAATGTTTCGCATTGTCTATCTTTTCATACTAGCCTTCAATAATAACCTGATTAGCTTTTGGTAAAGTTTCTTAATTTTCATTTGATAACTTGTGTAATATAACCGAATAATTATAAAGATAAAACAATCTTCAGGAATTGTGATATTATAATAATAACCATTGTAAGCGATAAGAACTATTTTAAATAAAGATAAAATAAAAAAAAATATGAGCAAATCTTGACATTCTTTGTATATTGTACACACCATAAATGTTTCCCTTACCATCTGAGATAAACCATATTCATCACATTTTACGACTTGTCCCAAATTCACTGTCGCTAATAACCATGAATCACGGTCTATAGAAGCCCTAGATACAAAACAAACTTTGGACACACACCAATGCAAATATAAACAAAATTTACAGAGCGCGTATTTTCTTTACAAACAATGCAGAGACATTTTGAAGCTATAATACAGATTATTTAAAAAGTAACTCTTACCAATTTGCCGCTAAAAAAAAAAATATTTATAAAAATATTAAATTGCAAATTTTGCTTTTATTATCGACTTTTACGTATCCAAAAAAATGATTTTGCATTGGATATAAAAAATAATGTAACAATTTTTTAAATTCGACAAATCACAACCTTGGATTGTATTAAAATATATTCATAAAAAATACAGAGATTCTTGATATTATTACCAGAAACTCGAGACTATTTTAAGTTTCTATTGATTTTTTTATTACAGAAAAAAAGCTTCTCGTTTAATAATATAAGACTTTTCAGTTTTACACATTACAGCCCTTCAGAGTCAAGAGAATCTTTGTTCAATATCGAGGGCATGTTATTTTTAAAGGTCTCGGTTTCAGTCGCCGTCTTACATCATTATAAAGATAATAAAAGTGAACACGTTTTGTTTACTGATGTATAAAATCCAATCAATAAGAAATTGAAACTTACTTCAATAGCTACGTAACTACTAAGCTTAATAATTATTAATGTATGACCAAATATTTTTAAACACATTTTAAAAGAGTGATAATGTTTGTTATCAAAACAACGGTATTACTCTTGTAAATAAAATATAAATATTTTAAATTAACGTGATAAAGTGAAAGCTAAAGTAATTAAAATCATGAAAATCTTATTTTAAATTTCGTCACGAATATACGTTAGAATGAAACAAAAATTAAACAGTTTATACTTCTAATAAATCACAAAAAATTAAGATAGTTGTAAATTTTTATCCTAACTAAATAAGCTATGAAACTTAAATTTGGACGATACCATCCATGTCACTTTTAATATAATAATCAATGATTAAACATTACTAAGCTGATAATATATACTTTTTACAAACCTGGCATCAGTGGAGGCTTGTAATGAAATTATACTTTTGAAATGACAGCATCCGGAGGATTATGATTGTATCTAAAATTTTAATTAGTATAATCACGTTCGCGTGAAGCAGCTATGTGATAAAAGTTGCGTAGAAATAGCTCAAACATTAATAGCTATTTCTAGCTATTATCTAGCACAACTCAGAACTTTCAATATACCTATAAATACAATTTGAAATAAATTTCTATTAGATTCGTTGTAAAAAGTGAGTTATTTATTATTTAAGGTTGGATAAAACTTGACCTGAATCTGTAAAAAAGGAATAATTTTTATAGCCTCCACGAAGACGAAATAGTTTAGGAACAATGCCGCTCATACTGGCTAGCTGCTAATGAGAAGTGACCTCGGGTGTAAAAATGTCTCGAGCCCTCGGTTCTTAGTTACATTTTAAACAAATAGTTACCCAAACAAAAAGAAACTATCTTACCTTCACTTAGTCATCCATTATGTTTAACCCTTTCTGTTTGACCTTCTGTTTCTTGCAAAACGAAACCTTCGGTACTAAAACTAAACACTATTACTTAATTTATCTTATTCGATTGGATTACTCAAACCTTATATTCTTAGATTTTTTAAAATAAAAAGATTGTACGAAATACACAAACGACAAATGAACCATTTTGCAAGAATTCTAAATTTAAAATTTTTAAGTTTTATTTTTTTAATATTCTACACATTTAAAAATTTTAAGTACGAAGGCTTTATATGTTCCTTTAAATTATTATTTAAGTAAAAATAAAATAAAAATCATGAATGCTTATAACTTAAAATTTATTAAAAATGTGTAATAAAAATACCACGAAAATATTTTTATTCAATAAAGAACTTTCAAATATTTTCCTTCTACAAGTTGCCAATAAAATAATTCAACTATAAAATATAATACTTTTTACCTTAACATCTAATTATGAAATAACAAAAATAAAAAATCTTGGTTGATGGATTTAGGACGAAATAAAAAAGGGAACGTCATAAATTGGATTGGTCAAGCATCCTCTCATCTGACCTTTTGATAACATAAACTTACCACTATATAGACAATAATGTACTTGTGAATACGATGAAGGCCAGATACTATTAGACTACGCGCCAATAAACAACATAAACAAAAGCTGTAGGTAACCAATACATAGAATAAATGGAATGTAAGGTATTAACAAAATTTGCTATAATATATATATATATAAAATAAAATAAAAAACAATTTCAGAGCAATATAATTTAAACATTTAAAAATATTATTCTCAATAAATCCCTTTCAGGATAACTATGCGAAGGTAGATACTTTAACGCATGAAACACGTGTGCGAATTACGGAAATAAAATGAGAGCGTGGTCATAAAATATTTACCGAAAAGTCGTGCACAGGTGTAATATTATTAAGTCATGAAACATAATACAAATTCTCAAACATACTTTATAACGTATAAGAAAACATAAAGCTCTCATTTTAAAAACTTATTTATTTGCTTTTAATTGTATTTTCATTTTGTTTAACATGAAATAAATGAAACTATTTGATCAGTGAAAGTGAAGAAGTGAGCTGTATCGATGTGCGCGAAACTTCCGTAAAAATAAGGACTGTCAAGTATAATGTCGATATTTTTCTTTCGATTCCACAACTTACGACGCGCTGAGGAAAAGCGAAAGAAGTGCAGCAGAAATTCAAATAATACAAACATGAGTTCCGACACCCTGACCGCCCCTTCAAGACTACTCGAGAGGCCACTCAACGAACCGGTTGACAGCCTGGATGAAATCGCTCTGCAGATACCAAGGTGCTCATACTTTAAATGTTCCTGCTCCCTTAAGGGCTTTGCCTTATATTACAAATGTATAAGTGACGGTAACCACTACACCTCCGGTAAACCGTCTGCTCATTTGAAACACTTTTGAAAAAAAGAAGTTTATATCCAAGATGTATCTACTCTCAACTTTTTCTTATATTTTGTACGCAGCTAAATTGTTACCTAATCTTCCACGCATGTCTTACCTTGCTTACTAAATTTCTTATTTTACATTATTTCTCTAATAATTATGGACAATGAAAATTTGTTTAGAGCTCATTATTGACATATAAAGTGATTTATATATAATTAACGTTTTTCATACAGCTAATTAACTTGAATTGCAATTTGCAGTGCTCTTCTCGTACCATTAAGTAAATTTAAGACGATTTTATTTGGTTATGCGTGAAGTATATATACAAGTTTAATAAGGCGCAGCATGATGAAAGCTATTACAAAATTTTAAAATGTAATAATTTTGCACTTCCAAGGTGCTTTAGAAATAATACGAAAGAAAAAAGGCATCAAAAGAAATGTTTTATATTACATATATACATATATTATTAAAATAGAAATAAAAGAGCAAAAGCAGTCCCCCGTTTATCGTCATTAACAATTATGATGAATTCATAGCTAACTACTAATTTCTTGACTGGAGTGGATAATTAACAATGTAAAAGTACTCCAAGAGGCGGTGGCGGCATATTAGGGATCTTATCCCAAAGCTTGCAAACGAAATGTTGACCAAAAAATCTTTTGATTCCACCTTTTATAAATTTCTCAAATTAAATATTAATAACATACATATTACAAAATAGTCTGAGAAGAGTATCTTTTACATTGTTATCAATGATCATATGTTACGATAATCTTTTAAAATATCAAGAATAATACCATTTGACAAAAGAAAAGTTGTTATGTAAATATTATATATATTAAGATGTATGAATTGCTTACTTATTATTAATTTATTTACCATTTCATTATCATATTGAGCCGTCTTTAATCTAAAATAAACAAGAATTACCCTTACGTTTCGGTCATAACATAAATACGCTCAGTATCTCTAGTAACGCCAGTACGATCATCTATATTCAGGAATACGCCTCAATGATGTCAGACCAAATGAAAATATTTAATGAAGGGAAATTGTAGAGAATTTACTAGTAGCATTCTAAATCTATATCCTTACATTTTCATCAAATGAAACGGTAACTAATAACTGAATTATTTTTAGGGTGATGTCTTAAAACTCATTATAAAATGGAGATAAAATTGTCAATTTTGTAATGTAATCCTGTCATTTAAAAAAAATAACATAGGGTCACGTCTAAAATAATAAGGTACTGTTTATAATGTCACTTAAAATACAGATAAAAATATCTTATATTCAACCCTATATAGCAATATTTTCTGTTTTCCAATTAATGTTATTATTATGACATCTGTCAAATATCAATGCAGTTTTATGTACTGTTAATGTAACTTTAATGGAGACATTGGTTATATTTATAAGGAAACGCCACTAACTAAAGAAGAAGAAGAAGAAATTAAAATACTCGTAAAGTTTCAATGATTTAAATAAAATCTTAAATTTATCCTAAGAAAAACAAATTACAAGCAAATATATTATCATATATAATTTCAAAATTTCATTATTAACTATGCTGCTCTGACTTTTTATTCGTCATTTTTTGATGTTGATAACACTCCGACATTTAGTTCACTGTTTACAGCATAAAACTTCGTATTCAAAATTTAGTTTCGTGCACGTAACTGAAAATAAAATTTATGAAAATTTCATAAAACAAAGACGGAAATTTCTAATTAAAAGAGTTCAAACGTTGCAATACAAATGCAAAACGGATAAAGTTGGTTCTTTTATCAGACGCAAACGACAGCATTTCCGTATAAGTAACTTTGAAACACATGTTCAAAGCTGCAGCAAATTGTTTATGAAGCGAGGGTATACAAAGCAAGTGATCATTTTTGCAAGATTTAAAAATTCTCTTTTGCATTTTATTTCGGTCTTATAGTACAAGTTTTCTTTGAAACAAACTGATACTATGGAAACATTGTTTTGGCTTAAAATAATATTCACTCACGTATTCACGATAATAGTAATGATTTTTTAATCTGGTTTCAGGCGTAAAGATTTATAAACTTCGTAGTAAAAATAAGTTTTAATAATAATGGAGTATAAATTTATCACAATTTGATGTATAACAAATAATTTAATAAGGTATACTCGTATTAAAATACCACTCACTTCTATTAAAATATATTAAAATGAAAACATATATATATACATCGGAGGTGTTATTACAAATAACAAAAACAAATCCGTAAATATGGCAGTTTAATTTGTAACTCTAATTTTTAAAATAATTTAATGTATTAATTATTTATTTCTAATATTAAATTAATATTTGCTTCACACAACCAGCTTTACAAAACATTATATCTTAAGTATCTTGAGCCTCACTTCATTCCAGAAATAAACCAAGAAATGTCAACTCCCTCATAATCTGTGGTTACGATTAGGTAAGAACATTTGGCATAATATTATAAATGTCAAGCTCAGTCCGAAGCCAAAATATTATAAAATAAAATATTATAAAATCAACAAATTACACGAGATTTGATAATTAGTAAATTTCACAATGTAAATGCAAAGTAAACAAGAAAATCTATTTATCATTTACCACAATTAATAATTAATTCAGCTGTTTGGTTCGTCAAAGTTTAAGAGTAATTTATTAATCTGAAAATTTCGTATAAAGCCTTGGGAACAACGAAACCATTTAATATTTTCTAAGTCATTATTACTTGAGTAGAACGTTGTTGTAAATGTTGTTCTAAATGTTGTAAATGTTGTTCTAAATGTTGTAAATGTTGTTCTAAATATTGTAAATGTTGTGCGTTGTTCTATTAAATATATTTAAGACTATTGAACAGTTATGAATAGAATTAATAAATATACTTTAACAATTTGATTTATATCAACGAAAATTTAACAAACGGTAAAATCAATAAATAGCCATTGCTCTGTTAAATGTATTTACACATTTTAAAAGGAAAAAATTACAAAAACAAATATCCTTAGCAATAACAAATTATAAAAATAACTGATCTGGAAAAGGTAAGGTTAAATATTAATACCCCTCCCTCAACGACGGATAAAGTATAATTAGAAAATTAAAACCCTTCAGAAAGATGCTCGTTTGCTCTTGCTTTTTTAATCTTTGAGGAATGTATTAAATAACTTTATTTACTTATCGTTGAGTCAGTATTTTTCATACCACATATAATATTATTAGTTGAAGTCATGGAAGCTTTTGTTACTAAAATTCGGATTGAATATTTTTGTTTGGAAGTCATAAGTAGTACCTTTGTTTAAAATTGTACGACGGTCGACAAACGCCGCCGGTGTTGCTGATTACGTTAGGTTCACCGTAATTAGCCACCGCTACGTCTGACACATTATACCGATATTCTGTTGGAAAATGGAGTAATTCGCAGATTCTATTCGCTGTTTTCTGGAAATTTAACATTAGTCTAAAATTACAAAATGTACATTATCTTTTATTTATCATTATTTAACCCTATCGCGTAATCCAAATATTTGGCGGTAATTTTTAGCATATAATTATGTATTATAGCGATGTAAGAAAATAGTGAACGAAATATTTTGAAATTTGAAATAAATGAAAACATTTTCGTTTTTCATCTGTTATTCCTTCATCTAATATTAATGTAAATTAAAACTTTTGTGTTTAATAGTTTGATTGAGAAACTTGAACTGAACGAATATTTAATTATAATAAACTTGGTTTATTATAATTAAATATTCGTTCATTTCCTTAAAATAAATTTAATCGAAATCACGGGTAAATTTTGCTAACAAGAAATAAGTAGGTACTTCAAGCAACGAAAAGGGCGTCAAAACCTGTATCACGAAATAAAATAAATTTTTAGAACTCCGATTCGGCCCGATTTTTTGTTACCATTTTTGTGTAATGAAATATATATATATATGAAAGCCTTTTCTGTCCTTACATTTTTTTAATATCCGTTAAAAATTCAGTTGAGCCAGCATTTCTGGTTTTCTGGAATACACCAGGAACATTAAGTGAAATATTAGTTATATTTATGTATATAATTATATAACTAATCCAAATATTTAAAAGGCCCGCCTCTATGCACAAGGGTGCGGGTTCGATCCTGGCCCGGGCAAGTACCAATGTGATTTTACCGAGTCATATCTAATTTCAAAGAGTATTTAGACATCACTGATTAATGCTGATTCCCAAAGAGGGGTGATGTCATGCGGGCGGCCGGTCGTAAAAACAATTAGCCAAAACTATTCACTACATGTATACAAACCCTGGCTATAGCTGGGAAATTGCCAGGTAGAAGAAGATAACTAATATTTTTATTTATAAATAGTAAGGCAATAAAATAAAAAACAAAGATATTTTACGTACTTCAGAAAAATTATGATCTCTTGACACAAACACTTCTGCTTTATAGTTGTATGTTGGATATGAGGTTTATTGACGGAAACAGTATTATAAAGAAATTATTATATTACATCCTAATAAGATTACAAATTAAACTTACTAACAAAAATGTTATTTGTTGAGATTTTTCAGCATCCTTGTTTTCCAAATAAAAACACATAGATTTCAAACATATTGTGATGGACAAGTCTCTTAATTAAAGTACTAAGAGGATCGGAATGTCAGTAGGTTTATCTAGCAGTTGAAAGCTCTTTCCAATTTAACTGGAGTGATGGTGAATGTTGGTACTCGTCTCGATTACATCTGCTGCATGAGTTGTTATAAGGCAAATCCTTTTTAAATCTTGCGACTTTGACTAATAGGGGAAATATGTTAAGTTAAACTACTGTGAAGTAGAGCTTTTAAACTAATGTAGGTAATGGTATAAAGTTATATTATGATAAGTACCTTTCCGACAAAGAAAATTATTGAGTTCTCTAAATATATTTATTTTTGGTTATAAAAGCGTTACAAATGTAATAAAAATGTTAAAATATATCCCAGAAGGATACAAGACTGTAAAATCTCTCGAAAGATACGGTTAGGTACAACCCGCAGGACATTTTCCTAGTATATGTATTGTTTAAACATGTTTTGCAAAATACTATTAGTTGTAACTACACAATATTATGATATGCGGTTGGGATCAATATTAATTAATTTTGTTAATAACACTTGAAGGTCTTTTCGAAGCAAAAACAATTCATACGGAGTAATAAATGAATTACATAATTGGATGGGTGACATATAAAAGAAGCCGCAGTGAAACCTACCATGTATAAAATCTAGATATATCGTTCAAATTACATACATATTTAATTTAATTATAGCTTTTCGCTATTTTATTCTTCGAATGACGCTCATTTAATATTAACACCAATTAAAAACATGTAACATAATGTGTAACGTCATCTCGATTATATATCAGATTGTTTCCAATTTTCTCTCGGTACATATTATTCTTATACAAATGTAATAATCAAAACAAAGCCGTACGGTTAATAAAAACAAAAAATATATTAATATTATTTGCGTTTTCTCGCTTGTTATTCTACATTTATCCTGGGGCAAAACATAAGCCTTCGTTACTGTGTAACTTGGAAACTGTCCCAATTTTTTAGTGCAAAAATATAACAATCCAAAGCTTCTAAGTTACTCACATGTAAGTAGAACAAACTTGTCCCTACACCAAAGATATGAATAAAATATAACTTTTTGTATTTTACAACAATATTTGAGATATCAAATCTAATGTTTCTTCATTTGAGTGTCATCTAGAATATGGTTTGACCTATATTTTACATTCTCAATCATTTAGTTTTTATAATATTTTCTGGTTAATTATGGCTATATACAGTTAATTTTAAATGTACTTAAAACCTCAAAAAACTAACACAAATAAACTTAATCTAACAATGTATATAATAAGTTATGGTTACCAAAACGAATGAAGGTACAAAATAATTTTCCTAGAAAGAATAAACGTCACTATCTATTAGGTAAGTCCAATGACAATGATAAACTTTTTAGGTCAAGTTAATATATCTCCTTAAATTACGTTAATACGTGAACCCGATGGAGTGGCTATAGAAGGGTGCAGCTTCCCACAAAACACTCAACCTATAAAGATTGTCTCGCTATACTAAGTGACTGACCCTATTCGCTCACAACCCTATCGATTTTAATTCCGTGTTAGCAATAAGTACAACAATAAGTATAATTAAAGGCAATCGACTATATGAATACTAAATAACTGGTTTCTTTATCCTATCGATTTCAGTTAACCTATGAAAATATTGACTTTTTAGCATATGTCAACACTACATTATAACGAATGTTATGATAAGAACAACACTTTGATTTTGTATAGAAATTTCAAGCTTTGTATTTACCAACGGTGTATAACGACTCACAATAACGGGAACTAATTAAAAACAACCTGCATTGTTTGAGGGCCTCTTATCATGACACCGGAGTCAAAGAATAGTTATGTACAAAACATCTTAACCACAAAATTTGGGATTCATTTGTCGCTTTTAACTTTCACAATGTTTGGATGAGTGCCGTTCTGATATTTAGATACTTTTTCGTATATTAACTACATCTGTATTTTAAAGCTATGTACTTTAAAAGGAGGAAACTATTTGAACTTGTTTTTTAAATAAAAAAAAAGAGATTTGTTATCTAAAATACAATATTTACACATCAATGTATTAGATATATACACATTATCATTTACGTAAAATAGATTTCTTTGTAATGAAATTGAAATAGATTTACAGAAAAGACGCTTCGGAGCTCAAAATAAGTTTTAAATTGTGTAAGCGAGATTCTCTAATTGAATTGTAGCGACGTAATACGTTTTTCATTTCGGATATTTTTCCACAAACTTTCTGCCCGTTTGATATCATAATCAGTATTTATCCCGTAAGGAGAATCTGATATATCTAAATTGTATATATAACACTTACTGTTCCTAATTATATTTAAAAAGTAAAAAAATAGTTATATTTAAATTTTGTTTACTTTTAAACACTATCAGAAAAATTTATATGAGCAACTTTCGTAAAATTATACGCAACCTAGCTTTATAAACATATTGTTATTTATCATAAAGGGACAAAAGCATGTCTTGATGGTTTTTTTTCACAAAGTAACCGACTCTCATTTTAGCAAAACCTTGCTCCCGCTTATTACATTGATGACCTACCTATCGTGCACAAAAATCTGCTTTTGGATACTAATAATGATAACAACGCTACCAAATATTTTGTTTTTAGAAGCTCCAATATGCTTTTGCCCGCTTTAATTTATTTATTTGTAATATAAAAACCAGTTATATTTTGAAAATACCTTCAGACTCTAGGCATTATCTGAAAAATTTTAATATTCCTTATTAGTATAGAAGGTTTCATAACAATTGAGGTGAAACAAAATATGGACCCAACTTTCGATAAGGTTTCGGTGGCGTAACTCTATCAAATAGTCTATACGTCTAATAACGGCGACACAGCTGAGATTCAATACCATTAATGTAAAGAATTATACTTTCTATGTCTTGAATTGTTCCGGCGTCATTTTCGTTCTCTATTTCTATTAAATATTTCCAAATAAAAACTTTAACTGTAGTAAAATATTATGATAGTAGGAGCCAATTAACATCGCCACGACGTGAGAGAATATGGTCATTGAAGTTCTCGTACTAGAGAGCGCATTGTTTTGTTGGTTGTCTGAAAATTGTCGCCATTTTGTTGGTACCACATGCCCATCATTTCTTTATCGTAAATTTCTGGCCACAAGAGGTCCTATACGAGCTCGCTATAACTAATTTTAGTCACGATGACTATATTAAAACTTATTTACAAAGAAGTATAGTCGGATGAAACAAATACTTTTTGTGTATGTATCGGCATTTCAATAATTACTCGTGTGTTCTCATTTACCCATTTGCTGCGATCTGGTTGCTTACGATTTCACTGAGTTGAAAAAAATTATCCATTGCTCCATATAATTTTTTTCCTAAAATCCTCATTGACCTCTGTCTGCTAGAGAAAAAATTAATATAGTATAACAATGCTTAGAATTAATATATTAACAATGCTTAGAATTGTCAATAGGCTTCAGCTTTTAGGTCCATTAGTTGTGGCAAGGAACTTGACGTAAAGGTGTGACTCATAATTAATTCCACAATTAATATAATTGCTCAAATTTTTATATTCTTCAAATGATGTTAAAAAATTGGTATGATATTTATTTCAATCATTTTGAACATTAATGAGTCTATCAATTACACTTTCAGCTAATGTGAGTTAATGTTAGCGTTGGATGTTCTATTACTTTCTACTTCGAGACTAATTGTAATATAACATGCTATATATTTCGGGAAAAAACGATACTATATAAAAAGTTTTACTTTAAATATAATCAGTATAAAAGTAAGAATAATATATAACTAAAACAATTAAAAACTACAGTTTTAAAACGATCTTCAAAATAATAAAATTTGGAATTTTATTATTAGTTATATTAATGTTCTTTATATTAATTCTTTTTAAAAAGAATGTAATTTCATGTACCATAATAGTGCTATAAATATGGCTGGCGTATTACGCCACTGACACTAATTCAAAAACTATAAAGATTCTCCACCATAAATTTCATATCTCCAGCATAACGCCTTGAGCGTAAACACTTGTTCTTGGTCACGGTTAGTTTTCCGAACATTATATATTATAACTTTTGAGAATTATACATTTCGTTTGTTTTTTTTTGTATTTATTGCTAGTTATAAAATAGTATTAGTGCAATAATGTTTTACTTATTATTAACATCATGCAAACGTCATACAAAAATCTACGTTTCGCCAGCCGTTTTTTTTACCAAAAACAAATTAATTATGATGTATTAAACTTTAGTCATTTTTGTTCTAAAATAATAAATATCTGAAAATCGAACTCTCCTTGGTAGCTATTTTCTTTATTTGGTAAATCGTATTGAGGAATACCATTTCATTAGGGTTGCTTACAACTCCAGCTTTTGTTAAGTAGCTTAAACGCTGCTGTATCGTTAAGCATTTTTAAGCAATTATTTATCTTCAAACAGGGTTTTCTCCTATGAGGCTAAATCGATGAGTCACTACTAACTTCCTGAACTTTAGGTATATTGTTGTGTTTTAAAAAAATATATATACATATATATGTACAATATTTTTGTTAAAAGGCATAATTATATAAATGTATCAGAAAATAAAAATAAAATATCGAAAATTCTTTTAATATAAATAATATTGATGAATCAAAATGTCGGGATTAAATTTTATTCTGCGTTTTGCCTATTATGACATAATTAAAATTTTGTATGTTTTGCAAAGGGTTATTTCGGTGTTTTATATTCATTCTAAGACAAGTGTGAACTTCCATATGTACTTTAAAATGTTGTGATACACAGACAGATAGACGGTGGGCATATTGATTCGATAAAAATTTTGTTTAAAAAAACGAATTGTTTAGTAATTTGTAAATGTAACGAGTAGGATTCCTGACATCAATATGTACCAACGAAATTTGCCTCTGGTGAAATTATTCATGTCACTCTGTGTCAAGGAAGCGAAGAAGGTTTTTGGTCATATGCACCACCTCGGGGAGAGCGCTGGCACTGTTGTGCCGATTTACTTATTCCGGTAAACTGAGATCAGGATATCCCAGGAGGATGTGGGTTACTGTAGCTACTACCTCTGTAATTAAGATGGACATCATGTTACATACAGTAGTAATCAAATATTACACGTTGAAGTAAAACAATTTCTAATTTATACGAAAACACGCAGTTAAATTGATTATATATACAAAGTTATACTGCGTGTATGTCGTCATATAAAATATAATCCTTATCCATTATCTACGGCCTGTTTTTAATCAGGTTTCATTTCAATAATAACTTTGCAAGTTTTGTAAAATTATATAAAACTTATTAAGACACTAATTTTTGTTTACGTTAATTTATTTTCACATCATTCTGAATACGAGGCAATTATATTATTGATTTAACAAAAAAAAAATTGTCCACAAATATCTTTGAATTCTATTTACCACGTACTTACAAAGAACATTTAGATATATGTAGATACATCGTAAAATAACAATAGCGAGTCCTAATTATTTTATTTGAAATACGAATTATCTTAACATAAACAAGTACTCATCAATAAGTTTTAATTAATTTTAAATTAAACAAGCAATTAACCTCATTTTTCTCCATTCATACAATCATAACAAAAAGTCTAAATCTGAAATAAACGCAAACAGCCGACGTTTAGAACATAATTTTATTAAGAGAGACGACTTTCGAGGGCGTAGTATAGTTTTATAAATTGTGCTACCTGAATTAACTTGTAAACTTGGGCATAAGAATGAGATAAATCGTATTCATCTTCATATCGCCTTTATCACTCCAGTACCTCTTTTTAGAAATAGTCGCTTTTTGGCTTCTTATATGGATACATAAATTTAGAAAAATCTTGTGTGGTCAACCTTTAATTAAAATTGCAAAATAAATATGCTATAATTACACAGTTACAATTAAACAAGATAAAAATGTTTTAACTATTTAACTTTAAATAAAATTAATTTAAAAGTATGTTATAATTACTAAAATGGTTTGTATAATAAAACCTCAAAATTAAAAATCTGTTTAAATTTCATATCATTGTAACACACTTAGTATCATTATATAGAAATACAATTCATTTAATAGTATTGAAGGGATTCATATAAAAGAATCACATAGAAAAAAGACACAAAGAATTTAAGTTTATTTACAGGATTTTAATTTTATGCAATAAAAATACTGTAATATTAAATTTAA
>DVQO01000104.1:0-31139 GCA_018231785.1 Danaus gilippus
GTTCGTGATGCTTGGAACGTTAATGAAGTTCGGTTCCATCTGTTTTCAAGTACTTATCAGTCTAAAAAATCAGATGATGATGATGAAACATCATTATTTCTACGCGAAAAAGATGCCCAGTACAGGCCACAACTCTTTCAACATTGATAGACTCCTCGGAAGAGAGAATTACGCTAGTTGGAAATTCGCAGTGGAAGCTTATTTCAAACTTGAAGATTTGTGGAGTTGTGTTGATGGCACCAATACAGACAAAAGAAAGGAAGTGAAGGCGAAATCGAAGCTCATTTTACTTCTAGATCCGATCAATTATGTACACGTGCAGAGCGCTGAAACTTGTAAAGAAGCTTGGAATAACCTACAACAGGCTTTTGAAGGCAGCGGATTGTATAGGAGAGTAGCTTTACTGCGAGATTTGATCACAACTACTTTGGAAAGTTGCCGAAGCGTAGATGATTACGTTAACAAAATAATGTCAAACGCACACAAACTCAGAAATATTAAATTTCATATTGATGATGAATGGCTTGGAACACTGATGTTATCAGGTTTACCGTTAACTTATAAACCTATGATCATGGGCTTGGATAGCTCCGGAATAAAAATCAACGCTGATTCCACCAAAACTAAGCTTCTGCAGGAAGTTCAATGCTCAGAGAGTACAGCATTTTTCACTAGAAAAATAGCAATCCAAGGACATCACAGCAATCCAAAAGTTCAGTACAAAGGGCCCCGTTGTTTCAATTGTAACAAGCATGAACATTTAGCCAAGAATTGTAGTGCTCAGAAGAAGAAAAATAAAGAAAAGTCAGATGAGAAAAAGTTTTGTTGCAGCATTTTCAGCATCTTCTACTATGAATCCGGACCTGTGGTATGTGGACTCGGGTGCTTCTATGCATATGACGAACAGAAAGGACTGGATGTATGATGTAACAAGTCCACCGATACCCTCCATAACTGTTGCCAGTAAGACACCACTGCCAGTTGAAAGTATGGGAAATGTTAATTTATTCTTAAATGGTAATAAACAAAACAAGATTCAGGTAAGACAAGTATTATACATTCCTAAACTTGCTGCCAATCTCTTCTACTGAGAATCTCTTCTACTGAGCGCACTTGCTGAAGTGCTGTGGTGAAAAGTGGCTGTAAACTAAATTTCACAGACAAGAGTTGTAATATTTATGATAATAATGGAAAGTTCCTGTGTTCAGCCAGTCTAGTAAACAATCTGTACCAAATAAATACTCACCGAGAAGTTTTTTCAAACCTGACATGTACAAATAACTTAAATGTGTTAAATAACTTGTTCTATGGCATAGGCGCATGGGGCATCTGAACTTTACAGATGTGAAGAAGTTGCCGGAGTGTGCAGAGGGAGACAATGCGTTTCCAAACAAAATCATCAATAACATCACATGCACCGCCTCCCTCGAAGGTAAACAGAGCAGACTGCCTTTTAATAACATTGGATCCAAAGCTTCACACCCATTGCAACTCATCCACACAGACTTATGTGGACCAATGGAACAAGCATCACTGGGAGGTATGAAATATTTTATTACCTTTATTGATGATTTTACAAGAAAGGTACATGTATATTTTTTGAAAGACAAAATGAGTGTACTCGTAGAGTTCAAAGATTTCAAAAATAAAGCAGAGAATGAGCTTGATAGGAAGATAAAGATTGTTCGGTCAGACAATGGTAAAGAATATTGTAACAAAGAATTTGATATTTTCTTGAGTAGATATGGAATTGAACATCAAACGAGTACTCCGTATTCACCTCAACAAAATGGCCTAGCAGAGAGGATGAATAGGACGTTAGTGAAAAGAGCCAAATGTATGTTGTTTGATGCCCAATTGTCAAAGAAATTGTGAGGAGAGGCTTTAGCAACAGCGGCTTATATCATTAATAGGTCACCCACCAAGTCAAATGACGGAAAAAGTAATATAGAGATGTGGTCCGGTAAGAAACCTAATTTGGCTCAGAAGTAATGGCTCAAATACCTAAAGAGAAACGCCAAAAATGGGATTCTAAATCTAGAAAACTTATATTTGTGGGATACTGTGAATCCAGCAAAGGATACCGGCTATTTGATTCTACAACAAATAAAATTATCAAGAGTAGAGAAGTGGTATTTTTAGAAAATGTTCAAAAATTTGACACTAATGTGTACATACCTTCTGTATCAAACAGCAGTCTTGTAGAGCTGTCACCTGAAGAGCCATGCAAAGAAGAATCTGCAAATACCTTAGAAAACTCTTCAAGTGATGACTACCTCACCGGTGACAATGAGGATCCAGCCTACATACCCGAGCGTTCAGTGGAGACACCAGTATGTAATATTAAATTGCACCCACGTAGAGCTATCCAGTATGCAGAGAAAGATGACCATGATGTAAGTTTCTTTTGCCCTATTCTTGATTTAAATGATCCTCAAACTGTTGATGAAGCTCTTTCATCTCCAAGTGCTGATCAGTGGAAAAATGCGATGCAAGAAGAATATGGTTCTCTAATAAAGAATAAAACTTGGTCATTGGTTGATTTACCAGTCGGACGTAAAGCCTTGCCATGTAAATGGGTGTATAAGAAATTAAAGATTAATTAAAAGAAGAACTATGCATGAAAGATCTAGGGTAATTGAAGCAGTGTATTGGCTTTAATGTAAATAGAAATAGAGACGCAGGTGAGATAATGATAGACCAAGAGAAATATATTAACCTAGTGTTGAATCGGTTTAGTATGACTGATTGCAAATCAGTGCGCACTCCGATAGAGATGAATATGAAATTTGATAAGAAATCTGATAATGAATATAGTAATTTCCCATACAGAGAAGCAGTAGGTTGTCTTATATATCTGGCACAAGTTACACGACCAGATATTAGTTTTGCAGTTAATAAATTGAGTCAATATTGTAATGCTCCAGGAATGCAACATTGGCTTCGAGTAAAGCGAGTCCTCAGATATCTTCAAGGAACCAAACACCTGAAGCTGCATTGTATGAAGGAAAACTCCAAAGAGATAATGCAGATGCAGACTGGGCTAATGACACGGTAGATAGAAAATCGTGCACAGGTTATGTTTTTATTTTTCAAAATGGACGCATTTCTTGGAATACCTGTAAACAACAGACTGTAGCCCTATCTACAGCAGAAGCCGAATATATGGCGATGGCGTCGGCGACCCAAGAAGCTCTGTGGCTTCGACAGCTACAAGCTAAACTGAGGCAAGATTCAGACGATGTTACTTTTATACTGTTGTATAAGTTTTTAATATTTTTCCGGATAAACTCTTCATTTACATCAGAAGCAGTATAGATGTTGATAAACGATTGAAGTCTCGCAGCATCTACATCAATGACTCCGGCTACGTTATAAACATTGAAAATAAATTTTTGGACGGTATTGAAGGTTTCTTCCTCAAATTCACTATTACAACTGAATAACTCCAGTTCGCAAGAGACAGAAACAAGTAATATTGATATTGATGATGACTTGACACTCAATACTAAGATTGGCTGTATGACGAGTCCTCAAATACCAATGACGACGATGACGAATATTAAAAACTAAAATATAATTATTAATAAAGAAAGTAATTCATCTTAAATATTTTGTTTTTGTAAATTTTGGTCTACATATTTCTCTATGTTTAATAGAAGACATTACTTTTTTCACTACTTCTTTCAATGGTGTCGCTAACTAATTTTCTATTAATTGAATAAAAACGTTTGTGCATTTTTATATCCGACAAGTTTTATTTCTGAATTCAACCACAAATATCAACATGATCCATCAAGTCTACCACCAAGTAAAGCTGAGTTATATCAACACTTACTACGAGTTCGTTATGTCACAACGTTTTGGAGAAATGCTTATTTAAAATACCCAACATCTCTATCACCTCAAGCTTCTAATTAATGATGATAAGTATGATTTTATCTGGTTTGTTGGGGAGCAATTACCAACTTTAGTTTCCGATATTATTACTAAAGGTAAAAATTTGAACTAAAATACAAAAAAAAATATTTCTCGAAAGATGTTAAAATTTTTGATTCTATTACAGATAACAGCTTATTACAAAATGATAATAATTTTAAGGACGATGATGACAATGGAAATGACAGCAGTGATGAAGATGATGATCTTTTTCAAACTTAACATTGATCATTATCTCAATTTTGTACAATAATAAAGTATTATTATTTATTGTTATACCGTATTCAATTATTCATCTATAAAAAAATTCAATAGTTTTTAATCCTTCTTCCATCATTTATTAGACGATTAATTCTCTAGACCAAGTTAAATGATACTACATCTCTTTACACTTTATTTCGGTCTCGCAAAAGGTTTAACAACCGATTTTTTGTCTGGCAAATTAATTCTGAGCTTTTAGATAGTTAAATAACATGCTATTAAAATATCAGCTATACTAAAATATTTTGAAATTTTTTTTTAATTCAAAATTGCCGTTTGGCACCGTTTAAACAACAATAAAAATATCTGGCAATAATAAATTTATGTTGTGTATAGTTCAATAAAAAAAATAATAATAAAAAACTTCTTAAAATGATTTGAAATATTAATTTTTTTACCTGCACAGGTAAGATGCGCACTGATGAACGCAACCACTACCGCCACTACCGCCAGCCAGATAGCCCGTATGACGTCCATGGGAGTGAGAGAGATAGCATATCAAAAAACTGGCCTACCTGAAATTTTTTTTTACATTGCTAGCTCTCGTACTAATAAATAAACATCAAATTTAAAATAAAGACAATTCAAGAACATTTTAAGTTACTATAAAAACAATCTGCAACCTGATGTATAGAATTTGGATCCGTCAACATATTTATACGTACTTGGTATACATATTCTAATCAATTAATTAATTTGATTCAAAATATAATTCATAATTGGTCCTCTATATATTCATAATTACATAAATGCATTGGTTACCATTTGTAACATCACAAAAAGTTAGAAAAAACTTAAGCCGGGTCACATACTTAACTAAAGATAAGCTATAGCTTATTAATTTTATTTATTAATATAAAAATGATGCCTTCGTGTTATTAACGTCATTTGAAGAGGCAAGAAAGTAGTATTCACAATAACGGAATGAACAAGCAATCCTTATGATTCCGAAATATTATTTAAATATGCTTTTAAATTATAAATTATTGAATAGACCGCTTTGACCAGACATTATAGCATCAGTGTGTTTGTAGAAGTGTCACTTAATTACAGTCAGTTGTTTTTTTAGTTTATTTTGCCCTACAACCCTTTTTTTCTGGTCTCTAAAAATCTAAACGAAGATATACTTTTTCTAAAAATCAATATTTTTAATTTCTATAATCAACATGAAATTGGTACCTTTTTGGGTTTACAATAACATATTCTCAATATCAAAGAAAAAAAATCAAAATATATATAGGTACACAAATACATTTAAAGTAAATAAGTTGAATATATTTGAAACTTCGACTTAGAAGAGTAATAACAGGATGACATCAAAAGACAGTTTGCAAGCTCAGAATTTACTACTGTTTTGAATGTGAATTAAAATAATTTGGGCCATGCAAATGTTACCTATCTTCAATCTGAGTTATCCGGTCTTATCTAATCAGGCTTAGAACAAGGTCAACCATTAAGATCTCCAGTTTATGATGTGTAATTAATTAGACTCATACTAATCCTTTAAAATTCCTAATATATTTTGATAAGTCTTTATTTAACAAAACCTGTAATACTAGCAAGTAAGATAGCAAGCAAACTTATTTAGTTATCAAACCTAGTAATTACAAGGATAATAATAAACCACTTCGTGACCATCGGAATAATTCTATGTTTAATATTAGGAACTAAAATTGTCTTCAAGAATTCCAATAAACTAAAACGGTTTAAATTGTAGGTGGAGCACAATAGTACAGTAGATGAAAAGAGATACAGCCATTTGTTAACGAATGAATCATAGTTATTACAAGGAACTCATTTATATGGCAATCCAAAAGGCATCGAAGATTAACTGTACAGAGAAAATTGGAACCAGATTGTGAATTAATCGAAACTGATATCCAGTTTTTTATTGATATCTCTATTCCAATTATCCTATGAACATTGAGGATGGGAGGGACGCTTTAAGCATGATAAAAAGGGAAATTGGTACCCCATGTGTAGGTATAACGGTAATTGTATTATTTTGATCCTGGAAGTACAATTCAGTTAATTAACATCTGTCCTAAGTACTCGAGGGAAGTGTTTTAAGACCTAACAAGGACCATGTCTTCTTAGAATGAAAACGAAGTTTTTAAACATCATGATGAGAACAGACAACAACTTTTTGGATAAAAAAACCTTTTAAAATGCATAGTTCTCAATCAGGTGTAATAGTAATAGTGAAAAGCGATATTTTGGCCAAATTTTAGTAACAATTTCGTTTTCATGACACAACACCCGTTCTAAAAGAATCACGAGTCATATGGATTGCTTCTTTATGTGTCTACATAGCCTAGTACATGTATACAATAATAAAATCGCTATATTACAATAGAAAGGGTTTATTACTGACGTCACAGGTCCAGGTATAGCCTGACCAGTGATCGCTCGCTGGCCGGCAGCCTCGTTACGGGACACGAGCCTGAGCGACGTAAATGACGGGAGATACACGTGTAGCAGAACACATAACTGGAACATAAAAACGTATATTATGAGAAAACTAATAATAACTTGAATTGAAATAAGAATAGACAATATATAATTAACAATTCGTCACGACCAGGAATCGAACCTGACACCTCTGGAATATTACGTAGCATGTTTGAATTGATTTACCAATTATGCAATGTAATTGTAAATAAAATAAAAAGTGTGCGGTGTTAGGGTAATTAGAGTTACGTTTATAATTACTTACATATAATAATAATCTAGCATTGTTTGTGTAAAGTACTGATATATATTTTTTTGTAGTTTGAAGATAACATACAAACTTTTTGATAACATTCATTAGGTAACTGTTAATTAAATTACGTAATTAATAAGTTAGGGACCATTATCTGTAAACACAGATAATGTTAGTTTATCTTAATAGATATCATTTTATAGAAACATTATTTTCTATTGTGTTAATACTGACCCTGACACTGGCAACACAGTCGGCACCCTCCACGATTGATGACAAATAGGACATGCGTTCAACCAACGGGACTCATCTCTCTGAAAAAAATCGGATATTATAATACGTATATAATAAAAAATACATAAAATATTATAACGTTGGCAAACATCCACGTGCTTTTTATAATAGTTTTTTAATCACGTCACAATGCAACGTAATAAAAGTTATCACTAAATAAATATTCTTATTTATGTACTTTGTGTAACTGAAGGAAACTGATTTTTTTTTTGTGACAAAATGTGAAATCAAAGTCTCATATTATATTTACTATATTATATTATTATAGTACTTTAATACAGTTACATAAACTTCAAAGCGATACTTAATATCAAAATGAAAGACTAAAATTTAAAAGTAAACAGTCTACTTATTATATGATTCTATACGAAATCGAAAAATATGTTTCTTAAATAAAACAGTTAATAAGACAATTTGAGAATAATCATTAACGCTTTGCAAAATACATATCCTTAAGTTGTTCTAATTCTGGATAAACTCTAACTTCATTGACTTGTGAATCTCTCGAGAGATTAATTGAAGTGTCTATACACTCTGTTAGCATGTATAGAATTTTCAGAATCAGAAGTATTTTTTGCACAGTGCCATTTGTTTTAACTTCTCGCCTGTATATATGTACGGTTGCCTCCAAGAGCTACTTAATAAATTACATCGTCTTTAAATTTGTGCGCGTGATTTATGTTCGGGTGGAGAATTTTTATCATATATCTTATTTTTATTATTTTTGACTTCTACCCTAGTCACCCCCTATTTGCATCGCCAAAATATGAATTAACCAAGCTGTTTTATGTGTTCACAAACTTACATACAGCCGTTTTATTTATTATAATGATACCATGATTATTTATCTAGGGACTATCCTAAGCGTTGTTGGGTGATAGTGTTCTCCCAAAACTTTACTTTCTTGCAAAAATTCTTTTCTGTGCCTGCTGCCTGTTTATGACTTTTTTATGTAACCCTACAGTGACAGTCTTTATGTTAACACTTATATATGGAGAAAGCAGCTTTATAATTGTTCTAAAATATGGTGATGTAAAATTTATAAAGTTCCTATAATTGTATGTATCATATTGTGATAGGTTGGTCATCAGATTGTGGATCATTCAATGCCATGAATTGGGTTTTAGCAACATTCAATACCAAACCACCGGACTGCAGCTGATGTTTCAAAGCAGTAAGCGCTTCTTGTAGAAGAATCCAATTCTCAGCACAGATAGCGATTTCATTGACATAGATAAGTGTCCATATTGCTTTAGCTTGAGCTTCTTCTGTGAGTGCATCAAACACTAAAGAGAATAAAAACGGGCTTAGGACTGATCCTTGATGTACGCCCTCACTGACGTAGATAGATTATGTGTTTCCCTCAACAGTACGTACTAGCGCTTTCACATCTTTGTACATGTCGGCTACGATATTAATGTACTTTTCGGGAACATTTTTCTTCTGCAGACTCCACCAGATGGTTTCCCTGGGAACTCGATCAAAAGCCTTTCTATGTCTAAAAACGCAACAAACAGCGGACGCTAGTTAGCTCGGTGTTTTCCGGCAATCATACTGAAAGCGAACATAGGATTGGTGATGGACATGTCTGGTACAAAGCCGTAGTGATTACTTGAAAGCGAGCACTCAGATCTTAATCGGCTTTTTATGACTCTTTCGTAAAGTTTCAACGTATGACACATAAGCTTTATACCGCGATAATTACTGCACTCGTATTTACTACCTTTTCCTTTATATATTGGGACTTTGGTGCTCAGTCGCCACGCTTGAGATATTTTGGATAATACCATAATGTCATTAAAGAGGTTAGTAAGAATGAGTATGCCCCTATCACCTAGGCATTTCCAAACCACGATCGGAATACAATCTGGACCAACAGCTTTCTTACTGGATATTATTAAAAGCGCCTTTTTGACCTCACTGTGATGTATAAGGAGAAATAGACCGGCGTTTGATTTTAAACGTGGTAGCTGTAGTTTAATTCTACTACTGTTAAGTAGGTTTATGTAGTAGTGGTGCCACGTTGCGATAATATCCTTATCCCTATATTGGAGTTCCCCCGAAGCGTTATTAATGGTCCTACATCGATTCGAGTCCTTTGAATTAAGATACGTCTTTTTGCGAGCTTGTATATTTGTTTTTGCCCTTCTCTTCTTTCCAGCGCTTGGTAGAGTTGGCACTGCGAATGAGCCTTTTCGATTGCAATAATTTTCTTGGTTTCTTTCTTTACTTTATTATATTCCTCTCTATCTTGTATGGCTTGAGTGGACAGGTCTTAAAGGCACGTTTCTTTTTACGTATAGATTTGGTTATGGAAATTAATTTTCAAGGAACTTTGAAACACTTATTATACTACTTACAAAAACATTTTTTTTTTAGTTTTAATCGAAGGTCTTCACTAGAAATTATTTTATGTAACAAAATTAGCAAGTGTAACTAAATGTCGGGTTTATTAGAACGGCATTCAAATATCCACATACATAGTTTTTTGATAAATTTATAAACAAAAAAAAGAAATAATAACAAACTTTTTTTGATAAAATTTAGGGAATGCCAAATTATTATTATATAGTGTGTGTTTGTGTTTTGTGTGTGTGTGTGGCTTACCCTTCCTTGAGGTGGCGGTGGTGGTGGTAGCGCAGCACTAGCTGCGGGGGCACGAGACTCCCACCATCTGAGCAGTTGTACCACGAACGCACCACGTTCCATAAGAAGTCGACACGCTGAGACACACATTCGAAAGGATAACACCGCACTGCTGTGGAAGGAAGACATATTGGATTTACAGACACCACATCGTTGACAAAATTTCAGTTGACCTTGCTTCTGCATACATTTTAATGCCAACCAAGCAATTACTATATAGGCAATAGTACAAAAACATTTATTCAAGGTTAATTAGTCATAACAAAGTGTCATTATTTCTATATTCTAATTTTCGGCACTTCATTTCATTCGATTAGAGGTACCTCAGTGAGATAATTAATCAATTAGGAACTAAAAAAAGTTATTATAGCATATTATTATTATTCTCTCATATATTAATACCAAATTACCACATTAGTCATAAAATTGAGATTCTTAAAGTTTTATCACTGCACAATACTGCAATAATTATACCAAAAGTATAACTATAAAAAAACAATGATATATTTCTTAGCTAGAATTCAACAGCATTACACTTACCTAAACTGTCCCGTCAATACATTTCTAAACAAATCCCCCCATGTATTATCATCAGGCTCTTCTGGGGGTGCATCTTTTAATGTCAACCCCAAAAGTCGCAGAGACAATGTAGGAGAGGGGCTCTTGGCAGTCAAGTATTGGGCTAATACCACCAATTTGCTGACCTCACTCACAAAATTTGATACCATGTACAGTCTGATAGCTGCTTTACGAGCTTGATCTCCTTTACTCTATAAATAAATACTTTCATTCCTACATACATATATTCCTTTGCTATTCATAAGTAAAAATAAAACTAGGGAATTTACTGAGCACAATATTTTTGTAACTGTCAGATGAAAATATCAATATGAAAATGATAAAGCATATATGTGTATTTTCATATATTTAAATGGAAGAAAATTTTCAAATAATAGTTTACCTTACCAAGGCGTCCTTCATCAAGTTCTTCTCTCCATCTCTCTAATATTTTATCAATCTTATCCTTCATATAAGGTAGTCCCACTAGGAATAATAGTGAGGCTTGCTCAAGGTTATGTGGTAAACGAGGGCCCGAATTGAATTCATGATTTGGACTTATTGGTGACCTCACCAAGCCATAGAAGCTCTCAGAAAACGAAGCAGCTGTAATAAACATGTTGAAAGTTTGAAATGATTGAAATGTATTTCATTGGTGATGTACTTAGTTGCTCATCTCTGACCCTTTTAGAAAATAAAAAGGTGTATTTTACGAAAAAATACTTTGTCTAGAATGCCTATTAAATATAAAAATATATACGAAAACAAGTTTGTATTGTGCATGGTATAAGTAATGTTACTGTACCGTAATGTTTGAGGTAGTGGTATTGAACTATGCAGTCCAAAAGTAGGTACAGCTCATCATACCAACGCTCACTCCAGCTAAGCTTGTCAGGATATACTGCTGCTAAATACTGCGATTTGAACATAGATAGTTTTAATACACATTTAAAACACGCAGCCATTATGTATATTAAAACTTATAATTCCTAAAACCATAGTAATGTTAACATATTTTTGAAATTTAGAACTACTAGTAGAACTTACTTCGACAAGTTTTCGTAGCGCGGGCTTTACTGTAGACCCGAGGGCTTCCTGGGCAGTCACCTGAAAGACCGACGGTGTCCCTTGTAACGTGCGGGTCAAATGCGCAGCGTAAACTGCCATAGTTATATTATGATTGTAATTGATTTGTTATCTACGCGCTTATTTTTCAATATTTAACCAAAATTGATTTATAACTTATTTTCCTTTAAAAACACGATTTCATATAATATCTGATAATGACAATTGTCAATGTTAAAAATAAAGTTGACAGATGACTTTTCTATGACATTTCAAAATCCAAGTACATGGAATGTTTATTAATCGTAAAAAATAATTTTCTTAATATATATATATATATTCTTGACCACACTATTAAATTCAATCTTCAATAATAACGATGAGAAATTAATTAAGTGAGTGAAAATATTACAAAATTATACAGGTTTTTTGTAGAACTAGGAAGTGACAAAACGAATCTTATTGATTTCTATTTGATGTAACTATTAAAAATAATAATTTGTAACTTTTAAGAATTACTAAATAAAATTTATTTCTATTAGTAATATTAAAATTTATTTAAAAAAATTTCCATGAATGAACAAAAAGATATCGTTTATTTAAATGGATTTATATTCTAGAAAAATATTTTAGACATATTAAACCTATAAAAAAGTAACGAATGTTTCGTCCCAGCACTCAAAAGCATAACGTCTCGGATTTGGAATAAATTCTTAAGTAATGTAGAATCAAAGTTCGAATAAGACAAGCCATTATTACCCCGAATTTCAGAATAATTCAAGGCACAATAGTAGTATTGCGTATGAAATCACTTGATCACTTGACGCAAAACTATAGACGTTGGTAGCGATCAGTTACCATTACAATTTTTTTATGTATGCACGTATTTTGGACTGTTTTGGAAATTTTAGTTTATCTGAATGGCAAATGTTGTTAAGAATGACTAAACGAGGAATAGGAGAATCCTAAAAAATAGTTAAATATTTCATACAATTTGTCGGTCTTAGATGAGAACAAGAAAACTAGCTGCACGACCCACTTTTCTATTCCAATTTGTATCTCAAATCTATATACCTACTTATATTAATCATATCAAACTGGAAAGACTAAGATTCGTCCGTAGAAGAGGCAATAAAATCAATTGTTTATTTGAAGTATTTTATTATCTTATATCTATATTTTACATTATATTACAAGTGTACATACACTTCAATATCATTATTAAAAGCAATTATAATATAGTTAAGGCAACCATTTTCTTCTATTCGAAAGTCTCTCAAAGCATTGTTCATTTGGCAGCCAATATAAAAATAATGTATTTTGAGACTGCAAGTACGTATAAATGTTTAAATTATTTCATGGCGCCAAATGTTTTTTTTTTATTTTTTCTTAATACAAATAAGCTCGCAATATATATTGTGCAAAGCAAAAGCAAAATATAATATATATAAAATTGGTCGTAAATATTATATTCATTTATTTATATAAACAATCACAAATGCTAGCAACAACTGTATAAATACTGTCAATAAAATATTGTCTTTTTTGACTTATTAATTGTTGTGAAAAGAAATGGAACTTCTCATAATATAGTAGGTGTGAATAGACATTATAAAGATTTACATGACTAAAATTATTTGTAATAAATGACTCAAATTCAGTTTTCATGAATATTCAAATATTTGAGCAAAATAAATAGTGTTAGTCGAACAAACCTTTGATACAATAATATTTTGTGATTTTAATTCTTAAATGAAATTTCCTTAACTACATTTAAGTTACAAAGTATTGAGGAAGTTTTAAGTAACTTTTTAATGTGATTAAATATAAAACCATAACTAGAATTATGGCGATATGATAACTTAATATTGATAAAACATTTTCAGACAATTAATCTAACATGCATATAACCAATTGTTTCTAAGTATCACCAACTGGGATGTGCTTGTATTGGATTACAAAATATCACAGCTGTTTGTAAGAAAAAACAATACTACACCAAAAAAAGGAGCGACATAGAATATTTTAACTATTAATACTTTTACTGTAATATATGTATAATAGTTTCAACCATACATCTAGATTCTAGATCATCTGTAAATAAAGCAATATTCTAAGCTGATAAAAATATTTTTCTAAGTATTTTTTATAATAAATTGAATTCTAGAATAAAATTTACAGGAATTCTGATTAACATTTCGCAATGTAAGTTTACAGCAAAGCATTTTATGTTTTTATTTTTACATAAATTGGTGTTTCAAAATAGCTCATCGCTACATTAATAAGGATATTTGAGTGTTGCAATTGAAAAAATGGGCTCAATTCCTTTGGTATTTAGATTCTCCATCCAGTAAATGTTGGTGTGAAATAAATTGCTATCTGCTATGGTACTCTTGACTATGTGGCAGTGTTGTTGTACTGCGGCCGGCCTGCCAGCTCTAATAGGTAGCGATCGGGATGTTCTATCCAGTCTGCAGCTGATATCTTGACCTGGAACACAAATGTTACACCACATTATTACACATGGAACTTTAGAAGCGGTGCCACTTATATTTTTAATTCTATCACTTTATTGGAATAAGAAACAAACTTTAGCTTGAGTACAATACCATAAAGATATTTGTTAATTATTTAGTTCTTCCAAGTGTATAATTTATCAAAAACAATATTATAGTGTTGAGGTTGAGGTTTTGAAGGGATTATATTTAAGTGTGTCATTATTACTCATAACTATTTAATATTTATATCATTTAATTGAACCACCTATAAGTTTTATTTATGATATATTTTCTGTGTGTATACCTGTCGTTGTCTCTCAGCCTCCCGGACCTGCCATTTCTTGACCTCAAGCTGTGCTTCCCTCAAGGCCTGCTCACCACAACCCCATACCTTTATACACATAACTATCATTAATAACACAATAAATACATAATGCATATTTTTAATCTGTGGATATTGTCATACTATAATCAGACATATATACATATATTATAATCATTGGGATGTGAGGAAGACATTGTTACTAAACCGTGACATAGATAAAATTACATAGATAATTAGATGAGTGTAATGTGGTATCAATGTCACTATTCAAATTTAAATGTTAGGAAGTCTAGTCGAGTTGCTGATGACTATTATACAAGATGTATGTCACAGCCTCTGAGGATAATTTTTACAGATGTAAGTGTAACACAATTTTTAAATGTCACAATTAATTAATAAAATATATTCATCATATGTTTGAAAGAAACTAAATTAAAAAAAAAAAACAATATTTTATCAATTATTCAACAATAACTTAAGAAAGGTTTTTTTAAAGTCTTCTTTAACAATATTAATTTAATATCACTATCGCCCTTGCTACGTCATCTCCTAGATTTTATGTTACGATAAAACCAAGACTGGCAATCAAATCAAAATGAAAATGTAAAACTAGTTATCTAGTTATGTAGTAGATTTATGTGTATCTCACCTCAACAGCGCAAAGAGTGTACGGCACTCCCTTGAACGTGAATGAATCGAAACCCTCGTTTACAGACAGAAGCGGGTGACGTGGGTCCGATCCAGATCGAAGACCACGTGGGTACCCGCGAATATGAGAGTTAAGATATAACAGCTTCGGTCCGCACTCTACCAAAGACAACCTGTGGATGAATGAATACATATATAGTATGCTTGTGTATGTGTGCGTGAGAGAGAGAAATTAATAGATAGAGAATGAGAGAAAAGAGAATTAGGATAACCAATAGAAATTTAGAAATTGATAAGGTCGCTAATCCATTAATACTAACACTACAGAAAGAAGGGCGTACGAGAGAAGTTTTGAATGTTTATTTTATTTTTAGAACCGCACTGGTAAAGGTTGTAAGGCCGTTAAATTATATTAGTGATCAGCGACATCTACGTCATGTTTGAGTAAGAGAAAATAGGAATAAATCTGTTACCGACTAAACAAAATTTACAGCAAGTCATCGTATTTATGAAAATTATCTTCTCTAGTCGGCCTTGCTATGGACAAGTTCTTAAAAACGTCAAAACTTCCATATTTTAATTCTCAACTTGAGCAAGATTGCATTTTCCAAGTTTGCTATTATATTGTTTTAGCGACCTACATGTGCACGTAATTTTAGAGGCAAAATGAACGAGACAACAAAAAATAAGTCCATATAATTCGGTGTCCCTTCTGAATTTTCACTTTCTTTGTCGCTAAAATAAAGCTAACTAGTGCTATTGCGTCAGTAGCTCGCAGCATGTACGCACACATGAACAAGTATCTCTGAAATGACATTTGTGCAAGCAACCTTAAGTCGTTTGTGGTCACCTCCGTGATACGTGAATTAATTTAGGTAACGTAACGTAATTTTAGGTGGTAGAGCCTAGCTGTGGTCAGTTACTACAGCTCGAATATGGGCTGGATCGACCGGCGAAGTACTACCCTCTCACAGAAGATCGGCGTGAAGTAGTCTTTAATGGCTGCGTTTCGTCCGATGAGTGAGAGAGTCGGTTGCCCTTTCCCTATTCCTACCCTTTCCTACCATTTCCTTATTGCCACCGCTCCCTATACCTAAAAATCAAGGTTAGCAACGCATCCTCAACAACGATGTTGCGGATGTCCATGGGCGACGGTAATCGCCTTCCATCAAGTGGGCCGTCTGCTCGTTTGCCACCTTTCACATTAAAAAAAACGTGAATCTGTGCAAGTCTAGTCTAGACTCTCTCAAGTATACTATAACTTGTGTGGCTGGAATTACACAGAGTTTAGTGATGTGAGTGTACTCACGTGGGATATAGTTGCACGAGGGCTCCCTGTGGTCCGCCCCAGTACTGGTGTGTGTCACGCCATTCCTGAGGAGCGCACACCACTACAGTGACCCTCTCCGATTCCGAAGATTCCTCACCAGCACACTTGCCCTCTATAACCACTAGTGTTGGACCCCTGAAATGAAAATGCCATGACGTTAAAGCAAAATTTTTTATCTTAAAAAATGTATAAGTCAATTGAAATATTCAATATAATATTTATAGTATTACTTTGTTAAGCGGACATTTAGTTTTTTATTTATTGGAAGGCCATCAGAATATTAAAAAGAAATACATACAATGCAATGCAAGATGGTCTTTAAGAAAGTAAATCACAACAGAAAATCTATTAACTATTTGTTAAAAAATGTATTTTATACATTTCCAGTGTTTTCAATTACAAACTGTAATGCTACTCTTATAATTTATATTATTTTCTATACTTTATAATATCATATAATCAAAATTAAAAGGCTTATTTATTATTTACTACCTACAAAAAGAAAATAATAGTTTAAATGTTATTAAGGTCAAAACTTTATTTATAAAAGTTAACAAAAAAAAATTGTGACTACATATGACTAACCGATTAGATAGGAGACGAAAGATTAAGTATGTTTGACTTTGACGTAAAATTATGGTCACCGTGGAAAAAAAAGTAATGTTTCCTTTAAATTAGTTTAGAGAAACAGGTGCATTAAATGGTAATCCTTGGCAAATTTAGGTAGAATGCGAACATAATTGAAATGACGTTTTAAAGATAATCAGCATACTTTTACAATCTAAAATTTTGAAGAAAGTAAGTTTTGGGAAGCAGAGAAATTATATCAAGAGTCGGCTGTTGAAATTGTTAGTTACAGTCGAAACGAATTTATTAATTGGTTAAGAAAGTATAAAGGAAAAACCTAAGAATTAGCTACATAGAAATATTTTTTTATATTTATCATTATTTTGATGATATATGAAAGCTTTAATTTCAAGAGTCAGTTCAGTAAATTCGTATTAATGGACAGAAAGGTTGTCTTAATGGAAATTGTTTAATGTATGAAGTTATTTTTTACATTGAGCAACACACCGGTATGCTAGCGTGTGGTGAAGAAACCTGTTGGCTCCGAGTCCGTGCTCGTTGGAGGCGTACAACGGAACCCAGTGTGAGGGCAGCGCGCACACCAGACGAGCCATCCACGCAGTCGAAGCAGTTGTACCACCTGACCGTTAATATCATACAGTGAATTGCTACTGAGAACGAGCCTTTTATATATTTGTAACTGATTAGTGCTCTCAAGTGTTGATAAGTGTGGAGTAATATTTATGTTGTTGTGTGTAAAATGGCGGTGTGAATTATGAAACCACATCGTTACTGTTATTGATAATTTTAGAAAAAAATTAACACTCATAGGTATGGACAATAAAAATTATCTCCTGATAATTTGGAATTTTGATTCGTTTATAAACGATTATTCCAATAACAGCGAGTCAATACAGTAATCTTAATAAATTATAAGCTTATACATAAGTTTTTGGCACAAATTCAAGATAGCTAACACACTATCTAGACTGAAAGTGTCTCGTCTATTTCTTAGACAAAACTTGTCAGCTTATTTTCACTAAGGAAGTTAATTTTTACCCTTCGGATTGCGGTTCATATTTTATGTAATATCTTGAAGTTCGAGCCTCAGAAGACATTTTCTCATGAGTAGATAACTGTATAAAGCGTAGAAGACTATTTTCCATCCCCCTTATGAGTAGAAATACCTTACAATAATCCCCTATATTCCTACTGACATTTTTTAGTGTAATTAATTTTTTTCTGTATCCTTAATATGTCTACTTCATCCGTAAATCATTATGGTATTATTTACGTCTGCCTAGTTTTGCTTTTTTTTTAATACTTTGCTACTCTGTATATGACATTTAATTACTTTTTACACTAATATTTTAATATTTTTTCAACAGCAATTTTTTTACTGTATTTAGTCTAAAAATCATTCTCATTAAATTAGTACTACTAACAAGTGAATCATGATCTCTTGTATTATTAGGCAAAGAGTCGGTTTACGTTTATACGCGCTTTCCTAAGGATAACATGTTGAAACTGAAGGCTATTTAATTTACTATAAAAATTAATTTACAGCTAACATATACTTCCTGACTCTTATAGAAATAAGACTTCATCCAATGGCTTGTGATAATCTGGGCGTACTAAGAACAAGGATATCTCATAACGTAAAGAGCTTGGTATAGTGTCTATTGTTCCAATATTAGCAGGTAATATTGGCTCTAACGTGACTAATGACTATATAGCTGCGATTTGTAATTTGGAGAGGCTGTTGCTATAAATTTTACACATTTTGATGTAGCCTAAACTAGTATTTGGGCCGTTGAGTTTAGAAGGATTACTGGAGGTTTGCTAACCACGATAACAAAATATAAATACAAAAACTATAATATAGGTTACGTTACAGTTAAATATCACACTGCAAATATCTCCTAAATGTCCTACCATATTTAATTTAATATTTATAAAGTCAAGGAATAATATTTTTAGGTAATAGCGGATATTATAACTAAAATGGACATTTCATATAAACTATTGCATTTATCAGAAAATGAAGTTAACGAAACCTGACTTACTATACGAAAGGATACTTTAGAAAGTCTTTAACCTTAATAGAAATGGATTTTATCCTTCATAGTTAGATACTTTTACAAGTTGCTATTTGAAGAGCAGATTAAACCTATTTGGGAAATGTAAGTCCATATAGTCTTAATGAGTAACAATAATAGCTTCACTTGTAAAGAACAGTTATATTTAAATTGTATAGAAAGTAAATGGGTCTGTTCGTTGAGCAATAATGTCATAGTTTTTCTATAATGAAAATTTAATAGAAATGGATTTTATCCTTCATAGTTAGATACTTTTACAAGTTGCTATTTGAAGAGCAGATTAAACCTATTTGGGAAATGTAAGTCCATATAGTCTTAATGAGTAACAATAATAGCTTCACTTGTAAAGAACAGTTATATTTAAATTGTATAGAAAGTAAATGGGTCTGTTCGTTGAGCAATAATGTCATAGTTTTTCTATAATGAAAATTATATTGCAATTAATCTAAAAACAAAACTGAAGATAGTTAAATTTATAAATAGGTCTAAAAGTTATGTGTCCTAAAAATTACCATATTAAGGATTAGGTCGAAACAAGTTTTGGTCATATTATAATACTTTTATAATAATACAATACGAATTATAATAATTTTGCCTGTAACAAATAACTTTGTCTGCATCAAAAGTACCGTGGACTCGTACGTTGTAAGTTTAGATTCATCTCCTTACATAAAATAACTATGCACTTAATTTCTAAAATAATATTTATATTTTTTCAAAAGTTATCATATTTTTAATAGTGATAACACTAATATAATTATAGATAAAGAAATTTAAATTGTTGGTGAAAACAATGTATTGGTTAATCGAGTGTAGATAAATTTTTTTACATTGTGTAGATAAATTTTTTTACATACGTGTCATTTTATTAATAACCGTGTTGAATTTTAAGACATTAAGTGAAGTAAGGAAAGAAATAGCGATTTTGACAAATTATGCTAATCTTTATGGCGCCCTCCTATCTTGTATAACGTAAGATATTTATTGGATAAAATAAAAATTAAAACCAAAAATTTATAAAAACGATTTCAAAATAAATATTTCGAAAATCATCAACCTTTCGTGTGACTTACTTATTATAACTACCGAAAAATATGACCTCGTGATTTCAATGAAATCACGATGAAATTTTTAAATTATTCAAGACTAGTGTGAATACTTGGGCTGATGACTAACCTATATTTATTGCACCAAAAATTGTGATTTAATTGATATTCGAGTATTATTATTTTTTGGTTTAAAAATTCATTTCAGTACATTTTTCTCTTCATCATATCTCTCTTATCATAAGAGAAACAAAAATACCTTTTAGGTTCACTTTAAAAACACCACTATATATTCAGCCTTAATGCATACTTTAGATGAAGTTTTAAGCAATTTCGCAAACAAGCAAGACAGCAGTCAACAAAGTTTAAGCATAATAGAAAAAATAGCAAGAGCTTATAAGCAGTACAACTTCTACAAATAACAATCATATCAATACTTCGGTCAGATTTCCTTCGAAAGAATGCAAAATCTTATAATGATTTGTAAAAACAACAAATAAAAGTATTAGTAACAAAAAAATATGTGACAACGCTTATTTTGCCTACATAATATTTTAAATAAATGGTAAGTAATCAATAAAATTTATAACCATCATACAAGTGTTCATTGACACTATAATGAAACAAAAATCAAGTGGACGTGAATAATGCGCTTGACAGGCTTAGACAATTATAATCGCTTAGACAATTATATATGTATGTATATTAAATAATCACGACATTGTAAAACTAATAACGATAACCACAAAATTTTGGGTATTAATATTTAATATGATACTTGCATAATATAATTCATTACCATAATAGTACATAGGACGCGTAGCATATTTCTTATAATACAAATAGTATGAAAAATAAAAACAACATTTTTTTTCATATAAATTTAAATATTGCCATGGCGTTGTACAGGTATTAAAGCGTAGAACATCAAACGTAATCAAATATGTAAGTACAAATATAATAAATTAATTTCTGTCAAACATAACGTTTTATGAATATTTACTAGCTGTAGTATTTTTTTTTACTTAAATAATCCCCATAATTTTGACTTAATTAATGGAATATCGCATAATCAAGGTAAGATCGAATGAGTGCATTTAGTTTTAACATTAATTATTGTAAAATCCAACAATAAGAATGAATACATTCATTTCGCTAGAGCTATTAAATGATCATAAAAAACAATGATAATTCTTATCTGAAGTATTTTAAATAGAACTTTGTCGAAATGTTAAAAATATTTTTTCCTTAAGGTTAAGGTTTTTATTATTTACAAGGTTAAGGTTAAGGTTTTTATTATTTACAAGATATAAAAAAACAAACAAATGAACAAACTTTTTGCTTTTCTTTATATTTCACGTCTGTATATCATTCTTTCTCATTGCCAAAATTAATCTTCAAAACGTGTTTATAGATTTGAGTGAACATTTAAGCATTTATAATTATGTAGTAAAACATAGATATTACGTTTTATATAAGAAATAATTTCAAAAATTTCGCCAATATACCTTTTTAAAATATGAGGAATCGCTTTATGGGTTTTTAAAGAATGATTTAGTTCAATAGATATAAAATACTCTTATTCAATTTAAAATTAATATCGCGAAAAAATGTACACTTTTTTATGGTACTTCGCAAAAAAGCGTAGGCCAAAAAATTATAAAATCAGTATGTAATTGAAGTGGAAAGATAATTAAGAATAGTCTTAATGATCAAGTTATTTTTAATATTGGTACAGTATTTCACAACCAATGACCTATATTGTATAAAATTTAATACAATGTATACTAGACCTAAGTGTGCTCATTTCAAAATTTATCTGAATAATATAATTTTTGTCTTAACTTAAACGCAGCTTTCATCAAATACATTTATGATTAGCAAAACGCACAGGTACACTGAGTACAATTTAAACCAATTATTTTATAATTCATTATTGATAAACTTGTCTTCGCCAGCGACTCCGTCCTCGTGGACTTTTGGAAATAGTCACATCACATCACAGAGAAATGTGAAAGTGTATTAAAACAAACAAACAAAATGTAATAAAACAAAAGATTTGGTATTTGAAGAGGGATCACAAGGAATTCGGAGTTCAATATTAGCTTATGTTTTATTGTGATGTCTTAGCTACATTATTACAGAGCTTCAACAAAAACCGTTCTGTAATTTTTGCTTAAAAGAGCAAGAAGCAACTAAAATCCCATTGTTCCATCGTATATTATTTAAAAGAACTATTGCAAGACATACATAAAGAAAATAAACATGATTCCAAGGTACGGATCGCGCAAGGCAGAGATCGAAAAATAAGAACTGATTTGTAAAAATACACATAAATTGCGGACCATTTTCCATATGGTTACTGTATTATAAATAGGATTATCCATGATATATATTTTTATTATTTGAATTCAGTTTTATTAGTCAAATATAATTTAACGATAACTCTAACATCTCACGGTTCGCATGAAAACGTAAAGTGTAGGTAAGTGTATTTAAATTTCTCCAGCAAAATTCGGAACTTATTAAAAACACTAGAATTCGTTTTTGGCTTAAAAAATAATGTATTTTTTATAAGATATAACTTTAGGAAAAGAAGTATTTGTAGGAAAATATCTCGTACAATTCGCGTAAGCGAAAGATGTTAACAAAAATACTAATCACAACGGACTCTTGCTATAGCGAATTAATAAAAATAATGATAAACAAGTGCAAAAATAATAGTACTAAATTCGCTCTTTAGTTTTACCTCTTCTTTAGTTTATCGCAATCGGTTCAGCAGTTTAGGAAATACATGTCCTCATATAGCGAATAGTAATTTTTATAGCCCGTACATTTAATATAAATTTACTTTTATATATATACTAGTTTTTGCCCGCAATTTTGTCCGCTTTATTTTTATGATTACAAATAATATCTGGCCAGGAGCACTGTTTTGCTTTAGTGGCGCTAAATAAACAGATTTTGAATTTTCTTAGCAATTTTTTTTGCTCACAAATTTTCATCCAAATCCGTACAGACGTTTGAGTTATAAATTATGTTACTAACACGACTTCCATATATATATACAGATAAATATATATATGCCAAAAAAATTATTATAATTATCATTATCCGTGGAGTTTTATTGTCAGGTTTACACAGTTAAAAAATCGACTCAGTAGTTTCGGAGATTATGTTAAGCACGAACAAAAGCAATTAGCTTCAAATTATAAATGTAGATGCACATCAGTATCACAATTCGCAAAATTACCCTTAATACCAAATATACATGTTTAGTACCAAAAAATACAATTTTGATGTCATAAAATTTATGTTTGCATGGCGCATTAAAGGTTTGGACCCTGTTTATTTATCAAATTCAATTGATTTGAAGTTTCACTGCAAGATTATAAAAAAATGTGAAAAATGAGCAAATATAGACTAGAAAACAATTTACATTAGCAGAAATTGTTAACAAATAAAAGTTTCATTATGAAAAGTTGAAGAAATGTGAATCGAATCTCTTGGAGAAATATAAGCAATATTTCAAAATTATTATTTTTTATGAAAAGATAAAAAAATGTTTACACTGTTCGCTAGCAGCATAATTTATATTAATAAAAGTGTTTTTCATTAATAAGTATATTAAGAAATGTCTACACTGACAGCTTAGAGCAAAATATATTTAAAAAAAAAACTATAAATTAAAAGGTAAAATGCATCAAAAATAAATAAATAAATATAAATATTTATAAGAATTAAAATTGTTCAAAAAGCAAAACGGTTTTTTACCAAGATAAAGAAATGTGAACATTATTCGCCTGGAGAATAATTTATATCAATACAAGTTACGTATTATATCAATACAAAATATTTATATATCAATACAATTTATATAAATACATGGACAGTCATCGCTTAAAGCATAAATTATATTAATAAAAGTTATTTTATGAACAAAAAGATAAAAACACGTAAACACTTATCGCTGCAGGCATAATTTATATTAGTAAAAGTTTTTTTATGAATAAAAAAATGAAGAAATGTTCGCTTGGAGCAAAATTTATATTAACAATAAAACGCATAATTATACAAAAAAAAAATCTTGTCATTAATCGCTTAGAGCATATTCAAATAAACATTAAGTATTTTCATAAAATCATGAACGTGACATTTTGATCGCAAAAAAAACTGTATTTTAATCGATAACATAAGCAAAAATAAAGATCGCATCTCGTAGAGTTTGAAGCATAATTTACATATATTTTTGTACTTAGGAGTCCAACTTAACCAAAGTTAGTAGAGCTATATGTGATACAAATTAATAAATTGACACAACTTATTTGAACTAAAAAATCTTGTTAAAGTACTTAAATTTGAATACTACTTACATATGTTTAAAGTATGTGGATTGAACTGATATATATAGTGGCGTAAGACATTGATAACTGTTCTCATATTGCCAGTATAGTATAAACGATTATATTCAAAAGGTATGTTTTTGTATCCTTTCATTATTTGTTCGCCCATATCATTTTGTAACAGGAATGTTGATATATGTTTATTATGTGAATGTTATATATAATTATTGTTATTATTATATATAGGACGACCTATTTTAAACTTTATCCTTTTTCAAATTCTTCCCTTTATTCCATTTTATCTCAACATAGCCAGGGTTATATTTTCTTGGAACAGTTTTGTGTGCACAAATTTAATTCCAATCTTTTACTAATTATATTTTGCCTTCTTTTTATTTGTAATAATTGGGGAGTAATAAAATTTAATACTTCTTAGACTAACATTTTGGTTCATTCCTTAACTCAAAACATATCGGCTGAATATAACTAGAAAGAAATTAAAGTCAAAGTCTTAGCGAGACGCTTTGCTACCATTTTACCATAACAGAAGAGTTCTTTTGTGTTATACATTAAGTTTATAAGTGTAGCAAGGAAGTTAACGAATTTTTCCTAAAAGGTTAGTAATAACCACGCGAATTTGTAATTTTTTGCTGAATTAACCCACTTCGTGGTTGTGCCGGAGTATGTATGTTGTGAGTGCGTGTCATGTATGAGTAAATGTAACCGTGTATATTTCATGTCGGTGTATTTGCTTCCAGTATACCTGGGTGAGGTGGTGGTTTGGCTGGTCTGGAGTAGAGCGGGGGTGCTGTTGCTGCTAGCAACCAAGCTGCTGAGACCGGCAGGAGTCCACTTCCACCGGAGCCAGTGCCCGAGCCGCCAGCCCAGGAACCACGCTCCAGAACCGGAGTACCGAGCTCAAGCGAACCACTACTGCTACTGCTGCTGCTTAGAGACTCGATGTCGCGGTGACGAGTCGCTAGGATGTGCACACAGTATCTGTAAAAAAGAAAGATAAACTTTACAATATATGTAGTACATTTGTTGATACATTCTTAACAATTGGATCAACCGATATTCTTCCGCCCGCTTTCCGCTTGGAGTATTTTGGCTGCATCTGTGTTCCTTCCCAGTCACAATATGGAAGTCTTGCCTTAAAGCTAAAGTTAATAGGTTATTACTGAAATAGTGCACTTATCATCCTCAGTTACATTTCTACCTACCATAAAGTATGATTAAGCGTCATCTGGACTTTTCTAGAAAAAGGTCATGCAACGTGTTTAAACAAGAAACAAATTATAGATTGTTTTTGAAGCTAAATACAAATGATATTATTATCTTTCGTTCTGATATATATATATGATTAAATCGACTCCCACCTGTGTATGGGGAATATAAGTCGATGACAGTGCTCCTCTAGCCAGCGTACCACAAATCCGACGCTGTGGGAATCTTTATTGTTGAAACAACCCCGGATAACTGCTGAGAGCGTCTTATTTATCTGAAAGCAATGGAATTAACCGTTATAGAAGATGAAAATATTTTATAAACATATTTAAAACATTATCTTACCATTGGACATGCTTGCGGACCTTCGGGATAGTGGTCCATCGATAATTTGTAGCTGATGTAAAGAAGACCGCGAAGATCGTTAGGAGTTACATTGCCTTCTTCGGGTTCAGAGCTGAACATTCTGTTTGGAAGAAAATATCTTGTGAATACCACAATTCACATTGACGTTAGTATATAACGTAGTTACTAGTTTAAAAATGTATATATTTTCATTAGATTTGGAATCAAAATGTAGAAGTGCTTCTTACCTTATGTACGTTTCAATGATGGCATTGTCATCTAGCATGGCCAGTATCTTTTCGCACTGTTGTCTGAACGCAGACAGTGGAATGTGATTGTTCTTACACTTAGCTGTCCTGTGAACGTAGTTGTAAAAGTGGCGGGCCAATTCTGGATACATCGGAAATAGATATTTCTGAAATATTAATACAGTTCTTTTTAATAAAACATAAAAAATTATAGATTTTATAAATATTATTATATGCAGTTTTAATTGTACTTAAGTAAGGTCTCAACAGTTAATTAAACAATCGAGAGTATGTGCGTGATTGCCACAAATTATACGCGACGTTATTTAGCATTGTGTGTTACCGAATACATATATGCTTTATTATTGTTTATTGACCGAGAGTGTTAGATTCGAGAGAAATTTATGTCATTTTTCGAATACATTTGAATTAATATTATTAAAAAAAAGAGACACTCGTATTTTTTTTTAGGATTCCATTATGATAAACTTCACAACAGTTTTCTGTTGTTTTTATTAAGGTATAACTATTTTGTAAAATTAAGTCCAGTCTGGTATGGGCTGGAATGTTAATTATTAATAAAACGATATTTACTAACAAAGGATTTAGTAACAAAATAGAAAACAAAAAACAAGTAGTCAAATTCTATGCACGGCGAAGGGCTTTTTAAAAATAGTTTTTTATTTAAATGTAATGGTTATTTCACTTGAGAACCAATTACTTAGAGAGTTAATATTAATACAATGTTAAAATATAAACATTGATGCAACCCAAAAGGGCTTTATCGTACAACAAAGCTTGCTTATTCTAATTCTAACTAACTCTAAGTGCCAAGTCAGCGGTATGCGATGATGAAGCCCTCGTTTGGACGGACGTAACTATGTAAACTTTACAGTAACACAACTTGTATTAATCCCAAACATATTTACCATTATACCGATATTAGTTGACTAGCTACACTTATTCTAAGTTCACAACATCACACTGATCAATTGTTTTTGTTCAGAAATTTTCGTACATTATAGTATTAACATAAGTTATTGAACGAGAAATGGGAGGCTCTTCGTCTCCCATTTCTCGTTTCTCGTCTGCATATAGTGTGATCATACAGACAAAATTTAGAAATTTTATTCGTTATTTAACGTCCATACCACAGCAAAATATTTTATAAATGTAAGTATATTATAATATTTATACATATGTATATGTACATATATAAAATTATAGTGTTCGTCTATAATATTGATATAACTGTTTTACTACAAGCACATGAATATATGTATATACGGAACATACAACACAAAAACATTTTTTTAAATTTTGGTCAGTCTGTCTGTTTTTTCCTCTAATCTCTAAAATGGCTGAACTGATTTTAACGAGATTTTTATTGGCGATAGCTGATTTGATAAGGAATTTAAGCTACTTTGTATTTCGCTTGCGCGCTGATTTGAACTAGTAGTTAATAAAATTATATAGTATAAAAAAAAATTTAGTAAATAGATTGCAATTTTATAATAACTTACAGTAAAAGATTTTTCCGTAACACCGTTGACTCCATCTTCCTTCTGTGATCGATGCGCAAGGAGCTGAAGATAAAATAAAATTATTAAAAAACATCCTCATTTTGCTTTGATTGAAGTCACTCATTAGGAGAATTCATAATACGTTTAAGAAATTATATTCTTTATAGTTGTAGCTTACATACGTGTAATTCAAAACTGGCCAGCATTCATAAAACCAGACATTTAAGATGTATAATTTAAAAGCATTAATTGCATAAACAATTATGTTCGGTAAAATGTACGGTGTTATAAATTTCATTGACTTGAATTAATGTTTTCGTGATTTAACATATAGGGAAACGTGTTAATAAATCACTTTATATATCAGTTTTATAATTGTTTGTTATTAATTAATTACCATATTATGTGATAATTAATTAACAATTATCACGCAATTTCTTTCCCCGGATAAGTTTTCGACTGCCAGACTGCATTCTATTAGTATAGGTAGGTACTATACGATACAAGGACGACTTAATTAGACATCGTAAATAACAATCATCGGTATTACTCGATATAAAGCACTTCATAAATAAAGACAATAAATATCAATGATATAGATTGCATAAGTTGCATGCTGTTGTTTGTTTCCGTATTATTTTCTTTGCTAACATCACGGAGTTGTTTTGTGTCAACTATCAAGTTTATTTAGAGATAAAGAACTTTTGTAATAAATAAAATTATCCGAGGATAAAATCCAAGTATTTGTTTACATATTTTTATTTTAACTAACCCTACCTTTAGGTTATTTACGAGTTAAAGTTAAAGTGTCGGTCACTTAGCTTCGTTGTTTGTTATGTACCGCCATCGACATATAAATTTTCTTGAGCATCGAACTTCTTATGCAAATGTGCACACAAGAATATCTTACAAGCTTTTTGTTTTAATAAATAAGAAACTGAATCGCTGTAGGTATATCCAGTTAAAACGTTATTAAGAAATTCATATAAATAAAATGGATGTGTTTAAGGGCGTAACTTGAAAATGGCTCGATAAATACGGCTAATTTATCTTTTTGTATCCGTTAAGGTACATGTACCTTAACTTAAGGGTACTTCCCATGGGAAGTTTTTAAAGCTAGCGAAAATAATATATTAACAAATAAAGTAAATAATGCACGGACAGTCGTATTTCTTTTATCAATGTCAACATAAACAAAAAGTGTATTTTGTGTTAGAGAATTCATATTCATGTCGATTAGATTGTTTTAATATGATTTTACTTTAAAAAAATATATAATGTAATATATAATTATAATGTAGTATGTCTAAACTATTTATTATTACTATAATAACATATGATACAACGCAGTTTGATATTATAAAATAAAAATAAAAAGTTATTATGTATTGTTTTTTATTATTATACGTTTTTCTATTATTATTTTTTTTATTTTTCATATAACTTCTAAATATAGATATATTTATGAGTATACAATTATACATTTTATAAAAATCGCGTGTAACGACGACACGACCAAATTTTCTAAAAGAATCGAAATTGCCCAAAGTAAATTGTGTTTTTTTTTTTGTTTCGTAAAAATAAAAGGATTGAAGCTTATATCTATGATAAAACGATGTTGTAAATCATATTTGCTTCATACATTATAACAAAGGTTTCATTACATACTTGACCGATTAGTATAAGTGACGGGCTAATTATTATCAAATGAAAAATAATCATGATCGATGAATCCGACAAAAACTGAAAGATGACCGTGAAATATATTTTAAAATTAATAATTTATATAACACGCAACTTCTACATGTATGTAGTTTATTTTTTTGGTTAATTTGTTATATATTGTATCATTATTTATCGAACGATTTCATAGTAAATATAACAAAATATTAAGTGGACTGTGAAATGCCATCTTTTATAAATAAGATCTGGGTTTAAATATGACTAAAGCATAAAAAGATATCCAATTTTATTCAGTGACTATTGCATTTTGACCTAAATTATAAAAAAGATGAGCTTCCTTTTAAATTACTAACAAATTACTGTCACTAGTATCAAAAGTAGTATCATTCTTTCTTTCAAAAATACGTGACGAATACAGAAAGCCATTTAGTTAAATAGTTGTTAAAAAAAAAAACAACCAAACAGTTCTTGTTTATCTTGGACTCTCCTCTGAACATATCGGCATCGTTTAATATTGACCAATATTTATCGTCTAATAAATGAAAAACGTAATATTTTGCTTCCGTATTTTATTATTTTCCTTAAATACCTATTGATCAATAGAGCAAGACATCTCAGCTTATTACCGACAGTAGTAATAATATACTTTTAAGATTTATTTATTTCAACATTCTATTTAGTATTATTAGTCGAAAAATATACATACAAAATTTGACTCCATGTAATCTATACTTCTTTTCAACTTAGTTTGGTAGTATTTACAAAGGGGATTTTTAAGGCGATAGTGTTAGTTTCGAAAGTAATTATCTAAATTCTAAATGAAACGAGAAAAGGCGATTTTGGTGAAAAAATAAGAATATATAAGTCAAATTAAAAAAAAAAGTGTGTAAATAAATAAGCCCAATATATATAAAACAATTCTATCATTGTGTTTTTCAACTTTAATTGTATCATTGTGTTTTTAACACGCATTTATCTTAATTTAATTTGAAATACATGAATGACATAATCAAATATAATTCATATTTGTCCTTTATTGTGTTCATTCTTATAGCCGTACATAATCGTTAAAACTAATTATTAATTGTATTTGATGTACGAGTTTGTATTTTTTTTTTCTTTCAATAATCTAGCCTTCAAAATCAGATCGAACAACCTAAAATAAGTCACCAGGGTATTTTTAATTCAAGTATTAACGGACTGGTGAAAATATAATAGATGTTTTAAAAAAATATATTTTTTGTTTAATATCAAAACAGTCGAAAGTTTCGAAACATCTCAACTGTTTGTAACAAAACAATTTAATAGAATTCTAAAATAACTTCTAATTTTTAGTGAACGTTTATAATTCTATCTCTCACCTTGTAATCAATTCTCACATGTTTCTTGACTTTTCGTCTTTCTTTTAGACCGACGATAGTAAAGCGTAAATCTTTTACTAACAAATCAACAAATCTATCCATACTCAATGTAACACACATTTGCTTTACGATGTTACAACACATTTACTATGTGATTCATAACAAGTGATTTATCGTCATATTTTTGGATAAGATTGTCACCGTATGTTTACGAGATAGTGTTGTTACATAATGTTCAGTGAATCGTTTTTAAATGGTATTAAATTATGTTATTTCCATTTATGATTTTAACTACTTAAGGGAGCGTTCAAGTATTACGTAACGCAATTTTGGGGGAGGGGGGGGTCTCGTAAAACGTTACGATGCGTTACAGAGGCGGGAGGGGGTGTCTCTTACAAAACGTTACGTGGCATTGTTTCTAAAAAATAT
>DVQO01000105.1:0-31094 GCA_018231785.1 Danaus gilippus
GATTAATGCTCAAACCTTCTCCATGTGAGAAAGAGGCCTTTGCTCAGCTGTGGGCGTCTAACAGGCTGATGATGATGATGATGATGAGTCTTTATGAAAATCTTTATAATTTATATACAAATCCTTTTCTGTAAGGATTCACTATTTTAGTATTCCTACTAACTTTTTTTTGAAAAACTTTTATTTGAATATAAATAAAATAATAAATATTAAGTTAGTAAATTTTAATTTTTACATATTTTCTGTTCATCTAGCATTTTGGATGACCACATAAACTTTGTGCATATCAATATTTGACTAATACAAACCGGCTTGTTTGCTTGGCTCGTGATAATGCTAACACTTTATATAAGGATGTAGCTTAGTAAGCCACAGGAATTGAGTGTTGATATTATAATATAGCGAGGTTGTCGATAATATTACATATACTAGACTGGAGTAGATGTTTGGGAAAATTATATTTAGGGTAATTCTGGGGTAGATGACTATAAAAACATTGCCCATCCAAATAATTCCTAAACCCTTGGCTAGATGTTACTAGTTAAAGTTTATTATGCTTTTGATATTTATTTTCTGGTGTACTGTACCGTAAGAAATCGATTTCGGTAGGTGATAAAATTACAAGACCAACTGATAGACACCCAGACAGACATCTCTTCTGCCTGTGATCCCGGTTGCTGCTAAGTAGCCGAAACGTTTGGAGTATGTATTTTTTTATTAAAAATAAAAATCGCGTAGTACATCTGAAAAATATTAATTTCATTTATATAAATTCCAAATTTATTGCAGTGGTTCGTCTACTTATATTATGCCTTACCAGGTTAAACATATCAGACTCAATATGAAATCCCTAAACCTATTTTTTTATTTATTTTTTTATTTTTCTTAAATATAACTAGCTGCTCCTCGCGGTGTTATCCGCTGATTTCCGGGATGTAAAGTAGCCTATCTGTTATTCCTGGACGTCAGCTTCCTGTATACAAAATATTATCAACATCGGTTCAGCCGTTTGAGCTTGAAGAAGTAACAAACATACACACACACTCACAAATTTTCGCAATTATAATATTAGTAGGATTAATAAACACAAAATACGATATTTTCCTCTGAATGTTTTGTACCACGTGTCAGTGCACTTTATTGATGGGAATGTAATGTTTGTATCGGAAAATTTAATTTAAAAAAAAAACGCTTAACGGCTTCCAATAATACGGCTTTAAAATAATGGCTTGAGAAGGTTTATAATTCCTTGAGGAGTGACACAAATTTATCTGGAGTACATAAGTTTTAAATATTTTAAATAAGTTTGATATATTCTTTCCTTTTAAGACTGTTTCTAAAATCAGTATGGTTTTTTTTTAAATTAAGCTCCTACTTACATCGATAAACTTAGGATTATATCTGCCTTTATATATGATACAATGTGCTTTTCAATATTTATACATCTTATATTTGAGAAAGAAAATTGATGAAAATTTTACTTTCGAAATGGAAGTATTTTAAATTGGTTTTGCCGATTTTTGATACTTATATCGCACTTTTATTTAAATACTAACTGTCATAACCAATATCATTTATTTACAGTTATTGACATCAACATCAGTGCGTAGTGTTTCTCAATATCGTCCTCGTCTGGTCACCACTATCACAACAGAGCAATTGTCGTGATAAAGATTCGCAATTTCTATTTCCGTTGTAGTAATAAATGCTGCTTGCACGTGACATCTACAAAGATTGGTCCTTCCCTACTTCTAAAAATTGAGTTAGGTTATGAAAAGTTTGGCATGAAGTATTCTACCAAACCTAAACACTCACACGTGATACGAAACTATACATCTGTCATTTTCAACTTCATACGCAATTTATTCTGAAGTTCAGATCTTCGAGGATCGAAGCAATTAGATTAACACAATACTTGAAATTTAAAAGCGAAAATTATTGTTGTTTTTTATTGTGCTTTATTATGTCTTTTTGATACATTTTCATTGCTGAATATAAGTGGACACGAAGAAAGAAAAGACGTTTAAAATTTTATTTACCAAGCAGTCTGCAGTCTTTAATCAGTCAACGTCATTCTTTCATTACTGAAAACTTAAATGCCCCTACTGTGACACTAATTAAATGTTTATATGTGACATAATATATATTTATGCTATAAAAGTTATTAAAAATACTTTTCCCCTTAATTGCTTTTGAAATTTGACATCTAGTTTTCACCGTTGTCGTAAAGAATTTTAAATGTCACGTGCTGTTTCAATGAAAATACCAGGAGTAAAATTATTTACCCATTATTCAATCTTTCATGAAAAACTGACATGCAATCTAGGGCTGGCTGTACAAACAAAAAAGCCGACCTTGTAAAATATTTACATGTCTTTTGCCCTTTCTGTCTCGCTATAATATATTCAAAGCTCGTACGCGTCGAAAATTGTTTGTATAAAAAAATGTTTACAAAATTTTGTGACCTTTTTGTATTTTTTCTTTTATTTCCAGGTATTAACAAGCGGTAAATTTTATTTATCAGTAATTTTTTTTATGAAACAAAAAAACTGTGATTAAATCGTTTGTAATACACGATCTTGGTGCCAAACATAGTTGAACTTAGCATTATTGTATACGTCTAACCAGACACTAATGGACCAATAACTATATATTCCACACTGATTATTATAAATTTAGATGGGTATCCCTAACAAGGATTATCGTTTCCATTACATTACTGTTTGAACAATACAATTCACCACGTTATCCAGAATTAATAATACAATTAACATCTATTAACGGTCACCAAGTATACATTTTTAATCTGTCTGTCTATAATAGATATCCCTCTGTACACCCTTTTACCCTCTGTACACCCTTTTACTTTAAAATATTTTGTTCCACTTTGTTAAATAAATTAAGTACTACTTTAACTTTAATTGTAGTTTAATGGAGGATGGTAATTAATATATAAATTATTTTGATATTTCCATCGTGAAATATAATAATCATAGTTTACAGTGTTAATATGGCAACATCGAATGGAATCGAAATGATACAATATTTTAATAATCTGATAAAATTGCATTGCAATATTCGTTTATCATATATTATAGTCTTAAAATAAAGTATAAATTTTTATTAAAAAGTATTTTACGTCTTCATTAGTTTTAATTTTTTTAGACGATAACTAAGTACTTTTAATAGCTATAGAGAAAAATCAAACTGGTAGCGAACGATTGTAAGAAAAAATATATATTTTAAATATGCCAAATGAATTCTAAGCTTAAAACATTTTGATTGTGCATATAAAATTGTCGGCATAACGATTCAGTTATAAGAGTTTATAAAATTTGTTGAAGCAATATATTATTATAATTTTAGGGTACACATTTCTATTGATAGTCTGATAAGATGTACTCGTAGTTAAATGGATAGCAACGTAATTGTTTCAAAAGAAAGAAGTTGTATACTTTACGAATCTTATTTAAATAATAAATTTTAAGTCGTTTACTAAACGACGCCGAAAATCTTCTTAGCAAATTTAAATAAATTAAAAAAATATCTACTGGAGAGATATTTGCATTCCGGAATTTCGTTTCTATCCTGTATGTTACTATAAAATCTGTTGGATTTACGATTAAAGCGTTTTTAAAAAATTTAGTTTAATTACAACCACAATGTTTTCAGAACTTTTAAACAATAAATATGTTATAGATATTGATTTAGCGATTCAAATATTTTTTATTTTGCTTTAATAAAACCAAAATGATATACCTAATTTGGATATAGAATTACTATAATTATTTTTAGAATCAAGTGTATTGTACCTGAAAATTAGGAATAAATTATACTTAACGTAATATATCTTGTTTTTTTACGTTTATGTATTTGGATGGGTTCATTAAAACTAATCCAAGAGCTTGGTTTACTTAGGACAAGGATAAAGAAATACGTGACGGCGTAGCAGCTCCTGAAGAATTTCCGGCAGCAATACAGACTTTGTGTTGGAAATATTTTGATAGGAATTTCACATTATTTATTTTATGATAGTTATATTATGAAAAGGCAAGGCATACTGTTTTATTGCTATATAACCATTTATTTTCCTTTATTATAAACAATACCAAATTATGATCAAGAATAGTCTCCTCATATATGAGTGTACTCGTATGTAGTCATTAAGAAAGTATTTATAATAAGTAGCAGTTCTTACCAAAACCTAAAAAAAATGTATAATTATTTTTTGTTTGAATACATAATTTATCTTTTATGAGGTTTTTTTCACAAACATCTTAAAGTTAATCTAAACTGGCGTACCATAAAATTATATCGAATGAACCATAGAGATGTAGTGAAAATGTTTAGTCAACACTTAAATTTCTGAATGTTCCGGATATTCCCATATAGTGCGATTTATTTACTGAATCATCTTGTCTCAGGCTTTCATTTGTTCCCGCTTGTCTTATTTCCTCTAAATAACTTTTAAACTCCGTAGAACAAATATGTCGCATCTTTTCTAGAATGAATAGAAAACAACAAAATATTACAAATGAAATGAATAAATATTTTACATCGGTAAGTCAGCTATCTCTATACATCATACTTGGTAGTGACTTTAAAATAATTGGAAGTTAAAAATAGATATTGGTGATATTAATGATGTTCAACTTATATTTTATTTACAACTTTTTAATATGTGAAATCTTACTTACTGTGTAATTCAAATAATGGTTTTTCTTGACCTCCGTACTCTACCGGCATAATGTCTTTAGGAATATATTCGTGAATTTTGTCTAATGTTTTATGTACTTGGATTCTGCCAGCCACCTTCTGGCTAGCTCCTTGTTTGATAATTGTTACAAGGGCATCAATGGCTTTTGATTCTGTATAGAAGTGTATACCCTTTATCCTCATACCGTATCCCTCCTTTAAACAATTCAGAGAAAGAAATATTGAAAAAATATTTCCAATCTTTAAATTTTATTATAAAGCTGTATGAAATGTATTGAATTAACAACATTGATCAATTTTAAGGATAATTTTGATAAATAAATTTGTATATATAAGTGAAGAATACTTTTACTGAATTTGGGGGATGGTTTCTAGACTGTAAATTTTTCGGTAATTGTGCTTCAATTTATTCTGAAAATACTTTCAAATGATTGAGCAATGGAGCTGACCGCAAAGAGTAGATTTATCTGAACAAAAAACTCCTTAGATAAAAGTATATTCATTTAAATACAAATAATAATTTCATTGTTCAACACCGAAATATAACAACGTATCATTTGTACAGGCATTCTTCAAAATATTTCCAATTAAGTAGAACTTAAAGACACAAATTTCCTGATAAAATTAAATATAACAGGTTAATAAGATATTAATACCTTCATTATATCCAGAATACGTTTCACGTCACTTATGTTAATCCATTTTACAGATTCCATAATGTTTGCGTCGGAATAGTCAACGAAAATAATGAGACCATTGCAGTAGTCATGCGCTTGGACATATTCGCATTGCTGAAAAATTTTAATATATCAATTGAAATAATTTTTAAGAAAGTAATGATTTAACTATGTTTTTATTAAATTTTTGATTTATATTATGCACATTAAAATTATTAATCTTAAAAATATACCATGAGGAAAAATCGGTAGAAATCTATAAATCCACTTTCAACTGTTTTCTTTATTTTGTTTCTGACGGCATACACTCTGTAGTGATCGCTCGTTAGTTTGGGAAGAAATGATCCATAACTGAAAAATGCAATAGTGTTACTTACATATTTGTTTACGTATTATCTACAGTTATTGTTTTTTAACACAAAAAAATACACATTTGTGATCAAACGTATACATAATATATCTTCTATTACAATTTTAATGTAACTTTACCTATAAAATGTGTATGAAAAAGAAACGCTTATATGAGCACTCCTGAGCTCAGGAGCGAATTAGTCTTCGTAGAGATCGGTACGCACCAGCATTACTTAAAAATATTTATAGATAGGTATAAGTATAAAAAATATTAAGAGTTATAAACAAACTTACAAGTCATCCAACAGATCGTTATCCTGAACATTAAATACAGTAAAATATTCAGGAAACAGGGTCCGATAGGTGCATATACTGTCCAGCTTCTTTTTCGCCCTCTCAACAGAACCTTTGCTTATTATGATTGTTCTTTCTAAATATTCTTTTGCTGAAATAAATATATTCGTAAGTAACTATTTTTACTAAAACTATGGAGTTAAATTGTTGAAAAAATGTATACTCATTTAATAAAAATTTGAAGGCACTATGTAAGTATTAAGTATATTGTGGACTATGATAAAAATATCACAAGATTAATTTAACAAATTTATTGTATTAGTTTGACACGAGTCGTAATTAATGTTTTTTTGTTACTTATTAAATATGTACTTTTTCATTTTCAAGCAAAACTATTTCGTGCCGACAAAGTCGCATGAACAACTAGTTTTAAGAAGCGCAGACTTGTCATGTTGAGCAATCCTACCGTGTATATTAATTAACATAATAAATTATTAATAAACAGTTACAACAATGCTTTCATAAATTAATTCTTAGTAATTCTTTCTTATAATTCATTTCAGTCTTTGAGGAAAATAAAGATCAGATATCATTTCATAATCACTTTTATTGTATGTTTTGTTCTAATATTTGTGTTCATTTGTATTATTCTATTATAATATGCTGTAACAACTATTTTGAAGTGTGTGAATAAACGAATTTATGCTTATGATTAAATAGCTACTTAGTTAAGCATTTAATAAAAGTGCTGGTCTCTGTAAAAAAAAAATCTAGCCTATGTACAAATATTGCAAGCCATCAAAACTTTTTTATTGCAACAAAATTTGATATAATCGTATATTGCTTTTGTTTTTCTATTCAAAAACGCTATAAAAGTTATGTTATAAACAGTAATTGCAATGTCCCTTTCCATACTCAAATTTAAAACTGGTGTCAAAAATTTGCAGTGGTATTTATTAAAAAAGTGATACATTACCTTACACCTGTCCTACTGGGTGCGGTTTGCCTTTCTAACTACTTGACATAGTTAAAAAGGGTAAGCAACATTTATGAGGTTGACTGATAGAAATAAAATTTAGACTAAAATTTAATTTATCCAATATGGTAACTAGATTAATGTCCTTCACTCGATATAATTTGTTTTCTATTTGAACTAGTGGGACATGTAATTGGTTTGGGAAACACACTTGTAACTATAAATTTTAAATAGCTTATTAGTCGGTTACATATTAAGCAAGTGAAATCTTAGTAAAAGCCTAGTCAATTATTTATAAAAGTGAACCTTTTAAAATATTCATAACAATAGCAATAAAATTTTCTTATATACATAATTATAAGTTTTATTTTAATGATTGTGAAGTTGATGCAAATTATTATAAAAGTTATATTTATCGTTTGAAAGATTACTTTAGCACTTAAAATCGATGGTACTTACAAGATTATTAAAAATATATTTTCGCTATTCAGAACAAAGTAAAAAGACTTAAAAATGTTCAAATTACAATTTATTAAATATAAAGTTGCATGGTGGTTGACTTGTACAATAAGGTTTAAATATATTTTAGAGCGCTATATTTAAACTTTATATTCGCACTTATGTAAACTATCGTAACACTAGCTGGGAAAACTTTTATATTTATGGCATGGAATATAATGAATGGAACCTAATTCACATGTAATGATTTTTATTAATTCTGTTGAAAATGTCAAAAATAATAAAATGATAATACTTACGAAATTCTTTTCTTAGGAAATGCTTTTGTTTTTTGAGCCATTCTGACAAAATTTCAATTGCTTCTTCAATCCTGCCGGGTGTATCCAGATTGTACTGTTTTCTAAGAAATTGAAGGGTATCTGGATTAAATTCCAATAAAGAGTCTTTTGGTATAGATTCCATTGCCGTTTAGTATGAAGACAAGTTGAGAACTGAGGACGTTTACGTTTTCCATGATTAAATAAACATTGTATTTTATTCATACCACTTTGACCTTTAAAATGATCGTAAGATTTCCATAGAAATAACGGATTATAAACATAAGCATAAAAATATTTACGCAATTTATAAAATAAAATATTTACAATATAATTTTTGAATTGGCAAAATGTGTGTCGGTCGAATGAGAAAGTGCAGACATAATAAAAAAAACCTGCACGATTTTAGTTTTTTTTATTACATTATTAAAATTGATTACAATTTTAAAAAAATATATTGATCCAGTAAAGTTTCTGATAAGTTATATTTTATACAATACTTAACATACTGTAACTGCGCTATTATTAAGAAGGTAGCTAGGAAGATAAAATAACCTGATCACCTTAACCCCTCATCGGTGTTACTGATTACTCTTTCGGTATTTCTGTTGCTGAACAGAAACATTTAAGTACCCTCAAAAGACTTATTTCAGAAGGTAGGAGCTAAGAGAAGATATAAAAAGAGTTAAAAAATTTGAAAATTAGGCCCATATACAAGGAAACTTTCAACTCCATGCAGCGGGTAATTCTGATTTTAATATTGTTTTGGTATGTGGGTTAGTTGGAACTCAACTTAAAATTTCGTGATGATTAATACCAAAGAAAATGAATTCCTTTGATGTAAGCGTATTAGAGAGTGTTTGTGACTTAAATTTGCAATTAAATAAAGAAAAAAAATCTTTCTAAATGTGCGGTGGTTTTATCAAAGATGCTATTTGAAAAGCCGGAGCTAAGGAAAAGTTGACCATTATCCTCAGAGTAATGAGTGAGACCAGTAATTACTTTTAGGCAACCCTGATATCAATATTTAGTGATGGGTTATCAGTTATATAATTAATATATTTTCTACTACGATAATCATTTTGTACTATTCTGAAATGTAAGAATAGTCGTGGTACACTACGGAATACCTTTAAATTTGTAAAACCTCTGTCTTTTAGGATATAACACGAGATTTATTATGAAGAATTCTTCATAATTTTATTTTCGTGTAATCTCGACAATCTTTGTTATAGCGTTTAAATATTTGTATAACATATGTGTGTATGTATTTAGGTATGTATGTGTAGTTTGGATTTAAATATTTCCAACACTTCTGATTGCTAAATTATACAATACCTTTATAACTCACACATGTTTCATTGTGATCTGATGTAAGTATAGTCAAGCTTCAGTTATTGCTTCTAAAGTTTTACTCAAATATGTTTTTATTCATTTCATTTTATTTTTCATCGCATAAAGGGGTTTGAAAATACCCAGATCTCCTAAGACCCCAATAACCCTTATTAAATTCTTTAGCTGGTTGAGGCTTATCAACTAAAAAAATATTTAATAAGATTATTTAATTATTGAGTATGAAGGGTATTGTATAACGTATTGTGCAAAAATAAACCTATATACTATGTAGTTAAAGTTCATCGTATAAAATAAATAGAATTAATTAAACTTACAGGATATATTTATTTGATTTTGTCGCTTCATTAGAACCGTTGCAAATTTGGTTTACTTAGGACAATGTAGTAGCACGTGACGGCACGTGAAGAGTTTTCAAAGCAATTTAAACTCAGGTTCAAATAACCTCTGAGGTTGCTTAGTTTGCTATCGTCAGTATGTTTATAGGCTATTGCTCACTAAATAAAAAGTTTCCAACTAAGAACAAAAAAGGTACATACGTATGAAAAATTAGCAATTTAAATTAAGTTAAACGAAATTATTCATAAAAAATAAAAAGCATTTTTTTATTTCCATTACCATTTATTTACGGAGTTCATCTTCAACACAAAAATTTAAAAAAATGCTACATTTATTTAACAACTATTTCGTGTATAGGAGTTAAATTAAAAAACAATGTATGTTTTATGTAACTTAATACATTTTTTAGTCAACATTCAATTGCCTAAAAGTGCCCGATATTCCCAAATATTGAGATCCATTGACAGAATCCGACGATCTGAGATTTTCGTTCACTCCTGCCTGTCTCATTTCTTCTAAATAATCCTTGAATTCGTTAGCAAAAATATTTCTCATTTTTTCTGAAATAATAAAACATACATTAGCAAAAATTAATCAGGGTTTTTAAATGCAATTATACATTTCTTTAAGACGTTTTGTTAATTACATTAGATGGTAGATTTTTTAACAATATTAGAAGGCAGAAATATTATTAGTTTTGTTATCAAAACAAGTTGTTGGAAGTAAAAAATATTAACTCTTTTAAAAAATAGAATACCAATTTATATTCTTCAAATACGATTAAGCAGCAGCCCTAAGGACTGGCTGGAGTAATATATTCTAAAAGGTTGACGTACTTGGCCAATAATATAAAATCTGTCATTGGGGTCAGTACTCAAGACAACTTATAGTACTGGTTAAGTAATACTAAACTTGAATGTGTGTTTTGAAAAAATACAAATAATTTAATCTTAAATTTAATTTATAATGGAAAAGAAATAATACATGGAAATATTTTACGACTTACTATGAAGATCAAATAAGGGTTTTTCTTTGCCTCCATATTCAACTGGCAAGATGTCTTTGGGTATATGTTCATAGACGCTATCTAACGTCTTATGCACTTTATATCTACTTGCAACCTTAGGACTGGTCCCTTGTTTCATAATAGAAACCAGTGCATCTATCGCCTTAGATTGTGTATAAATATGAATACCTTTTATCCTCATTCCATATCCTTCCTTCAAAGATATGTTAATTTATAAATTATTGTGCTATAGAAATAAGGATTATTAAAATTTGTTACGTAATTTTGAACCAGAAGAAGACTAATTAGAAGCTTCAAAATATATATGATTTTTTTTTATTCATCCGTTGGATATAAAACACAGTGACCATTATATTTTAGACATTATTTTATTCAATTCAGTGACTGCTTTTAAAGTGATTTCAAATATTCTGTGCTAAAGACCTTTTTAATCGTTTTGAATATTCTAGAGTTTCTTAGCTCATTTTATGTATATATGTCTAGAAGTAATAAGATATATAAAATGAATAGGATTATTAATGATACGCTAAATTTGATAGCTAGATTTCCATAGGTATTTCAAGTTAAATCAACTTACTTAAATGAGAATGAAAATTTTAAAGAAACGATATAAATTTTTCAGTCAAGGTACATATTTAAAAAAAATAAATAAAATTATTAAAGCATAAAAATATGTGAAAAATATATAGAGAAATTAAATATTAATAGAAAAATAACTTATGAATTTAAGATACCCTCATTATTTCCATCAGACGTGTCATGTCAGTGACAGTTATCCATTTAATCGATTCCATGATGTTTGCATCGGAGTAGTCAACGAAAATCACCAGACCATTACAGTAATCGTGAGCTTGAACATATTCACATAACTGAAATTAATAATTATTATAATTTTATCTTGAAGACATAAGTAGTTTTGGTCAAACTAAGACGGAAGTGTAAACTTCTTTAAACTGATTCCGTCATTGGACTTATATGTGTGTAACAAAGCTGATATTATTTCTTTGATTTGTTTAATTTAAGGGCTTAAGTTTAGTAACAAATAGTTTTCAAGTCCTTAATTTTTTCATAGTTTAAAAAAAACAGTACATGACATTATTCTATTAAATTTAGGAGATTTCTTTAAACATTTATACATATTTAATAAAATTATATTATGTCACATCCAATTAAGTTTTAAAAAGAAATAAGATTTTATAATATATTTATGGTCATAGATATGAATAAAGTTTAATAATACCATAAAGTAAAAACGATAATAATCTAAGAATCCACTTTCAACTGTATTTTTGATTTGATTTCTAACTGCGTACACTCTGTAGTGATCGTTCGTTAATTTTGGCAGAAAACATCCATAACTGAAAACCAGAAAATGTATTGTAAAAATGTATATAATCTTACAGTAATAAATAAAAAAAAATCTCATAACACATTAAAATTTTAAGAGTGAGTTTGAATTTAATGAAATACTTGTATGTGTGTGACCATTACTTAAAATCAAAATGTGCTCAATTCAGCAAACAGAAAGTAATTAAAATTACTATGTGATACTTTGACAAGTTGGGGCAAAAGGATTGTAACCCAGAAAAAGGTTCAAATTATATATTAAACTTTTTTATTTCCCTCATTATAAGAATCATTTGAAAAGAATGGGTATTTAATATTTAAACATTATAAATATTGTATAATAATGTCTATTTGCACGTCAGTTTTTTGCTAGGTATACGAAATAATTTTTGAAATTTCAGTTGAATTATTTTTTCGTACACAAAAATACTGATCTTTTAGTTTATTAATTTTTAGTTTTTGAGTATTATTTAAAGTAAATGCTTACAAATCGTCCAGAAGTTCGTTCTTGTCAACGTTAAAATAATTAAAAAAGTGAGGATACAAAGTTCGGTAAGTGCATATACTGTCTAATTTTTTCTTCGCCCTTTCCACGGAACCCTTACTTATAATTATTGTTCTCTCCAGGTAATCCCTTGCTGTAATGAATCAAATATAATTAACACACCCTAGTAGCAATCTTGTAGGTAAGTAACTTAATAATTTAAAGAACAGATGTTTATTTTTCTTAATAAGCAACTGAATAGAAATTGCGTTACTTAAATTTATTTTGTTATGCGTGGTGTTAAAACTGCATTTAAAAGAAATTACAAATAAATATTACATATTAAACAAGAAAACCATAATGTTATAATGCATTCAGCTTTAATAACAACCTAACATATTAATTACAAATACTCACGAAATTCTTTTCGAATGAAATGTGCTTGTTTCTTCAGCCATTCTTCTAAAATATTAACAGCCTCTTCAATTCTTCCAGGTGTATCCAGCAAGTATTGTTTCCTTAAGTATTGCAGAGTGTCAGGGTTAAATTCTAACAGTGAATCTTTCGGTATGGACTCCATTGAAGGCTAGATTGATACGTGAAGGAAGACAAATGACGATACGTCCTTTCAGATCGAATAACGAGCTGAAACTTTGTCCGGCACATTTTCGCAAGGACTTTAAATAAACGTTTATTGCGTAATTATTGCATTTTAAGTTTATGAATCTAAATTACAAGTACCGCTACAACTCATGTTAGACTGCTTTCTAAAACATATAGTATTAATAAATATATTCTTATTTATAAGTCATTACTTTATGAATGCAATTTATTTTAGAATTGTTTGCAATTTTGGGTAAAAACAAACTGGTACTAATGATAGCTATAAATATGAACTAAGATTTTTATAGAGTATGTTATATAAAATTGCAACTTCATTTTCTTTTTAAAAAAATAGGATTGTTATGATTTCTTGCACTTTGTCAATAAGTACACAGTGAATTTTTAATTAAACGAATAATACAGGAAGACTATATTGGTTACTTTGCTCTCAGGCTTGGTAAAAGATGATATATTTTTCTTCGTTTCTATTTCTACCACCCCTGTAATTGAGAAGCGTGATGCTCTTAACTTCAAAGGACCATTTTCAATATTAAAAATGAGTGCTTTCGTCCTACGGCCCAACTACATATATAGGCATAATTTTATTTATAAAGAGCAATATATCAATCGAAGGAAGTATTACACGTACAAATTAAACATTCTTGAAAACAAAATCCACCTATATTTTTAAGGGTCACTACCATTAAAAGCGCCTTATAAAATAACCAATTCTTGTTTTACCATTTTAGAACGTACATACTCAGTGTTAGTTTTGCGTTCAATACATTGCTAAATACATTAAAATGGAACAGAATTTTTAAAGTAATTGATATAAATCCCTAATATAATAATTTATTTATACAAAGTTTGAGAATCATTCGTTTGACCGATCGTTTTTATGACAATCTTAAAGAAAAGTTGTATAATTACTGAACTATATTTTAATATGGATGTATATGGATACTATTGCCGTTCTATTACATCACAGAACTGTATATATTGTATGCATTAGGTACATTTCCATGTCAATATTTAAAGCATAATAATTAATTACATTATTTGAAACATCATTTAAACTGATTTTGTGTCCAACAACTTGCAGACACTGAATAACGCTGCATTTTTATCATTTTGCATATTTATAAAATAAATATAATTTTAGAACCAAAAATCTGTCAAGATTTGGAACAAAATCTGTATATGGTATATATTGTATTTCGCTGGTCATGGATGGACCTAATTATTGATTATATATTTTCTTTTATATGAACTAAATATGTTTTTATGAGATACAACGTTCTGAACTATATACTAACAGAATATGTTAGTTTTGCCAAAGTAATAAATAACTCGTAATGTGTTGATATCTTCTATATGGTTCTAAGGGCCCATAAAAGGGAGCAAAATATGTCGGTGACAGTATCACGAAGATATCCTTGTTAAAATACATGTGATATGAAATTATATTACACTATTTATATTATTTGTAGGCAAAGATCGAAGATGTTATTATTATGGAATTTTATTGCAATACATATGTTCTAGTACGTTTCTCAGATTTTGTTACTCAATACAGATAAGCCACATTATTTTAGGTACAAATCTATTATTACAAGCGAGACATGAGAGTAACTTTACACATACATACATATGTTATATGATTAATAATATTTGAATTCCTCTATAACTTATACTTTATAATTAACTTAAATATGATTATTTTCAATGCGATCATAGAGGACTATATGTTTCCAGTTCGTGGTGAATGAAGTTCTAAAGTGCCTTAAATATTATATTTTATTATTATATTTATGTTAGTAGATCTATAACACAATAGAAATAGTTATAATTTAATTCTCTGATGCAATAAACTCAAGGCTTGTTAGGAATTAAATTATATGTACGTATTCAATATACATACAAATTCAATTCCATTGGGCTTAACAAGGCTTCCACGCCCGCTGTTAGTACATTTATTGCGAATGAGGTTTCAGATGCATCGGTAATGTTTAATGCAAAAGAAATTCTCTGTATTCAATTCTGAACCGAAATGAAATACTTATATTAAATAATTAATTTTATTAAAACTAGCTTCTTGAGATATTTATAAAATTAGCATAAGTATTGTTACTCAAAATATGTGTCAGAACCCAAGCATAATGACGTAATTAATCCTTATGTATAAAAGATAAATAGAACATTTCACCCTTTCTTTCTTTGGAATAAAGACATCCTATAATGTAATACAACTTAGAAAATATGATAGATGAAAATATATTGTCTTTCAGATCTCCGTAAAAATAAACTTTTCGCATACATTCTTATGAGTTGAATTACGAATTACAGACCTGAAATAGGGACAGGTAGATAAATTGTATTAAGTTTTTTGTAAGTTACACTCAGTTTTATAGAGAAGAAAAATAACTAAACCACCAATATAAACTTTAAACGATACCCTTTATGAATATGCCAAATTTTAATATTCCTTAATATATTAATATGCTATCTTTTGTTTTATATTTAGAAACTATTTTTTATTTTTTATAAATTGTAGGTTTTTTTACTTTTCATGATTTTTTATTTAATTTCATGTAATTCGTCTTAACTTTTAGTCATCAAAATATTGAGTCCTATATACTTAAGCTGTTAATACATACATAATTCAAAAGCCATTTTCTTCTGTCATTAACTTCAAAATAAAATTTATAGCCTCTATAATGGTAAAGTATTAGTTTTATTAATCTTATAAAATCACCTTATTAGCATAATACATTAGATAATGTGTAGTAATATATGTTTTATATGTAGTCATTGTTTGAATATGGTGAACGTCACTACTATGTAAAGTCATTTTAAACTGACTGGTAAATTATTTTGACATTTCATTTGTGAATGATCTCTTATAGGGACGAGCTTTTATCGCCGTAATATTATTTTCCTTAATTATATAACAAAAAAGTATTTATTCTTTTATTTAAAATTTTTATAATAGGTATGGTTCTAACGATTCGAACATCGAATATTATTATATTATAAAGGACATGTGAGGAAACTGTAGAGATACCATTAAACTCTAAACCTTTTTTAAAATATAAATTATTAATATAAATTTCTTAAGTGGTTAATTACTGACATCTTTATCCTTTCAGTATCAGCTATCATAAATTCATTGGTGGATATAGGCTTACATTGCAAGCTACTGAGTTCCAATAGGACCTCCGCTCCTCTGTCCTATTCTTCTCTACTCCTTTTTATTATTTGCAAAATGATTCCAGAGGAGGCTCTCTATTATAAGTCTGCTTTCTATTCCTGACTATGGCGGCAATATTGCTTCAGTTGAAAACGATAGTTCGTATAATCCACGGTCTACTAGAGATGCCAACTCTAAAAAGAGCAAGGGATTTGGGATAGGTATAAAATTCGCAAACAGTCACAATAAACATCTTTAACCAGCTAGGAGTATGGCTTATTATTATGGTAGGTATTATTTTCTGGTGTACATATTAAGTTAATTTTATTTTAAATCTGCGATACAATAAAAATGCTATATAACGTTTACATATAATATAAATAGTGTAATATAATTTCATATCACATGTATTTTAACAAGGATATCTTAATAAAATTTTTGATAATAGTAAATGTCTTAAAAAGACAGCCTGTAAATATGTAGTAATGCATTAGCGCTGCTGGTTTTAAAATATAACTTTCTAATTTCTAATAAGCGAAAGTTATTAAGAAGGGTACGGATATATTATCGAGTTCACTTTTCTCTTTTCAGTTACCCTGACTCTCTTTCTTTAATTTATGACTGCAATGACAATAACTGCGATATACTTTTTAGAATCAATGTAGAGTATCCTATTGACCAATATGAGACATGGCTTTAAAAAACCTGAATTAAAATAGGCTTGGATGCCTTTTTCCAAAATTTGGCCATGTACCCTCTATCTTATTGCTGTTTTGCTAATTGCTTCTTTTTAAATTCGTAAATCTCTTTGACAAACAAGGAATAAATATTGCAATATACGAGTGTGGGCCCTAAGTATCCTTTTATTATAACTTATGGACGACACCTGTGTTAATCACAATGCAAACGCTCAGTTAAGTAAAATTTGTATCTTTGCCGGTAAGGAATCCAAAATTATTCTCCGTTTCTAAGACCCACTTTATTACCAATTATTACTTTGTGAAGCGTTGTGAAGTTCAAACTGTATAAAGCACAAAACCTTACCATTCACATGTTCACATGGGAAGCAAATTACTGAGCCCTTTCAGGTTTTCTTAATTACCTATTCAAAAATGATACCATCAACATAGGTTTACAAAATATAAACTGACAACGCTTAGTTTTTTGTCTCACGAGGCGAGCTTGTGGTAAGAGTATTGGTCAACGAAGCATAGAGGACTCGTCGTGATTGTTGTGCCTACCCTCAACTAAGCTTAACGAGCAGTCGGATCATGTTGTCGGACGCTTGATGTCCATTTTGAATGGATATGTTCATCGGTAGTTAAAGAAAATATCATACTTTGTCTTTCATCCTGCAATATCATTTTACCTTTTCTTGTAAAACTTTAATAAAAAAAATTAACGTTGATATGTTCTCTCATCACTGTTATTATCAAAACTTTTATTAACATTGATCTCCAAACGAAGAAACTGATGATAAATTTGGAGTGTAACAGTGAGAGTTTTAACAGCAAAAGGAAATATGTTTAAGTTAGTCAATTTCCGAGTAAGGTCTACCTATTTTATAAAAACTTCATGCCCAAACTGATTCAAAATATTTTTTGTTGAGAAAGGTTAAATTTTTTGATAAGGTGCAAAGGATTGTTCTAAAGCAAAGAAAAAAAAAACTATATATCATGTTACTTTAAAAATTCTTAAAATCCAACCTTCTGAGATGCATCCAAAATTATCGAAAAAAAATAAATTTAGATCTTTTTGTTGGACAAGGATTCTTAAAGTGAAATAAAAAATTATTTATCATTCAAAATGAGACACGTAATTCCTGTTTTATGTTTTATACATTTATTTTATACAAAATATCATTAATTTAAATCTAACACCACAAAACAAAGGGATCATATAGTTTGAATCCACAGTAAAACAAATTACTACCATAATAAAATATCAATGATAAGATTTGGAAGATGTATAAAGTACAAAACTATAACTTCAATAAAACCAAAGCAATAAAATATTCTTAATTATAACTGTTCTAAACTTGTCTATTAATCAACAGTTAATTTCCTAAATGACCCGGGCATTCCTAAGTATTCTTCGTTGAATTTCATTTCTGATCGTTTTGATTCATCCGAAACAAATTTGTCAAATTTTTCACTGACTTTTCTCACTTCATCTGATTTTAGCATGTCTTTCCATTGGTCTAAAAATACACAAAATAATTATTTTATAACTATACAATATAATGTCTTCATGTTTAATTTACAAGTTTTAAATAAATACACGTACCAGCAAGCTTTGATAGGCTAGGTCCTTCGCCATCAAAATCTTTGGGTAGAATTTCTTTTGGAACTTGTTTATGGAAATCTTCATATGTAGTGTGGACGGTAAGCCTGCTGGCCACTTTTTCCTTAAGACCTTGTTTAAGTATGTAAACTACTCTATCCACAAATGGTGGAGCATTTAAAAGATGAATTCCTTTTATCTTAGTACCAATACATTCCTAAAACAAGAAGCATGTAAAATATCTATTTAAAAATCACGTTTTGGAATATAAAAAAAATGTAAGTCCAAGACAAATAGTTACCGTGCATAAAATTTCAGCCTTCTTTAATAAAATGGGATTCAGTTTGGTTAGTAAATTCATGTTCATATTTTTCAGATCTATAACATACCTGTCGGCTATACTGTAATCATAACCAATGCGGTATTCTCCAACCTAAAGTAACAAAAAATATATATTGATAAATTCAAATAACCGCATTTATATTTTGTAGCTTGTGGAATTTAGTGCAATCAATTTCTTATGACATACATATAAATGGAAACAAACTTACGAAAAAACAAAATCTCAAATAAGAGAGAAGTGAGAAATTTTCCGATTTGTCTGATATGATATGCGTCACCATAACTCTTGAATTATCTTTTGGATGTAGCTTCGGCAGCGGGACATAAATCCTAAAACGTGGAAGTAAAGTAAAGTAAAATTATTTTTTATAAATAACGTTTATCACTTTTAAATATTAACAATTGATTAAACGTTTTTAACGTACAAGAAATCCAAAAGTTTGTCAAATTCTTCAATTCTTTTGTTCAAATTCAGCTCGGGCATCATTGCCCTGGTTGTGAAAAATTTTTCTATTTTTAATTTCGTTCCCTCTACAGAAGCTCGAGAAAGTAAAAAAAGTCTTTCTAAAGTCTCACGATCTGAAATTAAAACGTTAAATTAATCAAGGCATGATAGTGCAAATACAACTGGTATATTAGATAATTACTATGTCCAAACAATTGTCGCAAAACATTTAATATAATTTATATAATATTAAATCTTTAAAAAAATATATAAGTGATGATATTTTATTAATGCTAAGAAGTAATTATTTTACAAAAATACTTTTAAGTCTATGCTAAAGATAAGAATCTGTATTATTCAATGCGGAAAGCAAAAACACAGATACGTGGAGCAATTAATGATGTTTCTTTTGTATTGAATCACGCAATATAGTTTTAATGCCTTAATACGGACAGGACCAGTTGTGTTGTAATTATATTATTTGCATATAACTGAGCTGGATCGAAGAAACTACCTAGTAATAGAGGTTTTGTCAGAGGCCGAGTATATAAAATGTAGTTAATGTTAATAAATATAATACAGATTTATTATTGAAATAGAAGTCAAATACTGCACTTTTGCTATCAAGCTTTATCCAGTTTATATTTAAAAAAATCATGTAATAATATTTCCCAATATATATTCCGATCACGATTAAAATTTTCAAAATAAATACAGTTTTGAGCTGAACGTTTACATTTATGTTCGGGAGCGAGGTTGGTGTTTTTTCTTTCAAATCTAGCAAACATTGGATATTAAAAACACGTATGAATGGTTTTTTAGCATTGACTAATTATATTCACTGATAAACATTTAAAAAAACAATATGACTTGAAGATAGGATTTTTTGCTGTAAAAATATGAGTTAATCAGTTTTCCCTTGGACTGTTCCACGTGCTTTTAAACAAACTTACTTAATAACGAACATCTTCCTGTATGTTCTCAAAGTGTTTCTTTTTTATGTTGATGAACTAAGTTCTCGAAACTACGTTCAATTTTAAGTGATATGAAAAATGTTTAAAGTTGAAACGGTCCATTATTGAAGAATATCATACGAATGAAATTTTACTTCAGTGATTAGAAGCAATGTAAGACATAACATGAAGTATCTATTACCCAAATGTCGACCGGCTTCAGACAAATGATCCTGCTTCTTTATCCATTCTTCCACCGAGTCAAGGCTTTCATTTAAAACTTTAATGTTTTCGAGACCGTAGAATTTTCTGGTGGATCTGAATTCTTCATTCGTAACTTCTAGAAGTGGGTGATAGGGAACGGCTTCCATATTGATTTCTGAAAAGTCAAATTAATATTTTCAAAAGTCTGAATGAATATATCTAATAATGCACGTCACAAGACAGTAGATCATTATGAGTCCCATAAAGATATAAATGTGTTAGTAACTTGTTAAAGGATGGTACGTTTTTGAAGGAAAGTACTAGATTTTCAAAAACTGTAAATAATTTTACAAAACTTATTTATTATTACGATTTGAAAAAAAATCAGACTATGACAATAAAAAACGTCTGTTTTCCAAATCCACATTAAAATAGCAATTATTCTGAGTGGTAGACCTTTTACTCCGCTGTTACGAGATTCCACTGTTTCTTTTATTATGACATTGTAAAACTCATATTTCAATGTTGCAAAAGTTGATATATATTTAATTGTAAATACTGTAATTAAGACATTTCATTAAAAGGTAATCGATTTAGCAATATTTTTTTATTTAAATAAGTATATTAAAGACTCTGAACAAAAATTATAAGCAAAATGTAACCTTGAACTAAATAAATCACAACAGTCTACTGAATTTATTCATACATCTTTAAGCTATAATGGGGAATTTAATAGCGTATCTTACATACAAATACAAAATATATATAACATATGTTTTATAGATGTTTGTATAAATTTCCTTATGGTATTGACCTTTTTATTAAAAGATTCAGTAAATCACAAAACTTCCTGTAATTAAACATAAAAAACACGATTACCTTGAATTAGATGAAGACTAAAAATTTTACCAGAAAAGGCCTGTTGCGTATTTTTTTTACATATATTGCATAATTTAAAATGTTCTTCATTCGTTAAAAGTTCCGGCAGCCTGTCTGATAGATTGCTTCCCGGTATGAAGTTGAGAAAAAGATTCTATTGGATCTTTTAATCGAGTGTTTGCTTAATAACAATTAATCAATCGTTTTAAACTTTTTCAAAATGGAAATAATATATAAATTTATATTGAACTTTTATACCCATATGAAATTTTCTTATTATTAATTACGCTTTTTTCATTACTTGTTCTTCAACAATCTTATTAAGTTCTTGGGCTATTGTGATAAACTAACCCAAGTTATGTATTAGCAATTATAAATGTTAGGTACATTACAATTTTATTTATTCCACAAACTAGATGTTATAATGATAGTAAATTATAGGTAATTATCTATTAATGTTTTTTCTATATTTTTTTTATTCCTTATTAGTTTGTTTGTTATGTGTTTCAATAATACGTATGTACAAGAAATAAAAAGGATAACAAATTCTTTAGTACAATTTTAACCGTATTTAAATCTTAATATGATTTCTACGATTTTTAAGATTTATTTATTTTAAGTCCACCTACTTAAAAGCAAGTATGTACAGGTGCACATGTAAGTACACTTTTGTCGTTTTTTTATTTTTTAGACTTTAAGATGTTCGTGAAGTATGAAAAAATACTATAGACACTTTTTGTTTTTCACTACAATACGAATTTGGCTGTTTAATTTAAATATGCGAGAAAATATGATTTAAACACAACAATAACATTTTTACGTTTGTATGTGTAAAGAAAGGCTTTCGAAATATTATTTTCTTTTCGCATCAACTAATACTATTCATAAAACATAAGTGAAATAAGATGAAGGAATTATAACAGAAACGACATAAAAATTAAATTGCATCCCCATAAGAATACATAATATACATTTTAAAGATTTTTTAAAAATATATCCGGTCACATATGGCAGATTTTCCAACTGCGCTCGAAACAAGGACACATTATTACGACACGATAAAAATGATTAAACGAATTATAGATTTAAGTTCAACAAATGCTGTGTTAATTATCATATATAAGAAAATATTTTAAGCCTCTTTTTTTTTAAAAAACAGGTTTAATATTTTTTATTAATATCTATATATATTAATCAACCGTATTAGATAAGTTTTTATTGCTTGATTGACCATGAGGAGAACAAAAAATTGTTATTGTTTTTGATTTGATTTAGGATGTCTGGTTGTAGGCATATAAAAATTTACAAAAAGTAAAAATTTATAACTTATGATAAGTTTAATTCATGAGAGTAATGAGAACACAAGCCAATATTGGAGTAAATCAATGCGCTTAATAATGATATTTACATAGGAATGCTATGTAATGCAAAAGTTTCAAGATGCCTAACAAATTTTTACGTACACTGTGCTCAGCTTACCTTAGCTTGTACTGATACTTAACTAAAGTATCATTTTTTCGTTGTCAAAATAGCAAGGTTTTGTGAATTTTGATTTATTCTATAGAATTCGCTAGGTTTTCAAAGCTATATAAAATCAATGTAGAATCAACATAATGTTACATTAGGATATACAGCGGTTTAGTTCATTATTTATTCCTCAAAAGTTCTGGGTTGAACTTGTGAAATTAACCGTAAACAACTGACTGAAATCGAATTCAAGTGAATCGTTGGTTGTGGTTATTGATTAACATTTTTTAACAAAACTTTCTAAATATATTCTACTAACAACATTGCATATTTGTAAACTTCTTTGTTTACTATACTTAGAGCTAAAATACTTTGTTATGTTTAGAATATGAAATCCGTATTCCAAACATATTTTTAAAGTAAGTAAGTACTAGAGATTTCTAAAATGGAATAATACTAGAGCCGAAAATGTTAGTCATCTAATTTATTCGTATATTAATCATAACTTAATCGTTGGTTCTTTTTGTATACGGAATGGAAATATAACCGATAAAAATTGTTTGTTCATAGTAACAGAAAAAAAATTATTTAATCGGCTATTATTAACTAATATGTTTCTGTGTGTGATACAAACACACAGAAATATAAACTATGCATATACAATATACATACATACTTCTTATGGTTATATAGTATACTATCAATTGCAAAAAAATATATATATTTTTTATATTTCCATACAGAGCAAATAAAATAAGTCCTATAATTAAAATAAGCAATACGTTATGCTGTAATTAATACTTCCAACCTTGTTCACTTAAAGGTAATGATATCTATTTCCAAGAATAGTTTGTTATTGAGAACAAATAAAAATACTAACATCAGATTATGTAAAACAAAAATCTATTACAATAGAAAATGTGACAGAGTGTTACTATATCCAAGAAATTGGAGTTTCCTTGTACGTGCAAAATATAACAATCAAAATTGTAAAAAAATCTTTCCTCGTCAGAACAACAAGAATAAAGCAAATATTTTGATTTATTAAAGTTATCGAATGCAGTTCGGCTTGGTTTATAAACAATAAAGCTTAGCACCATACATAAAGCAATTAAGGAACTTGTCTTTATACACATAACAGTTTTTAAAGTTTTAAAAGCATATTTAATTCGCATTGAAAATTTTGTGAAATCAAATATTGACTACAGTTGAAGAGTTATACGGGACATCTAAATAATTTATTGCTACTTAAATTGTAATATAAAAATTTATATTAAGCTTCTTGATATCAAAAGATCGAACATATAACACAGGATTAAAAGGAAAATAACCACCTAAGGATATAAAATATTTACACAATTAATCGAATAAAACTGCAAAGCATCATAGTTAATTGAGTTTTGTTATTTATGTGCGACAAATGCTGTTATTAAATAAAAACAATATCAATTTACATATTCACCTGCTCTCGACCGCCTGGCAGACTCGTGCGTTTACAACTAATACGTGAACTACAAATGAGAGGATAATGGGGAGGTCATTTAAACGTTTTATTTTAATAACTCGGTCTTGTGAGATGCTGGGTCGATTGGTTGTCCTTGGAGTATCAACATTTTTATTTCAATTCTACGTTCTTTTTTATTTAAATAGCATTAAGGCCTAAGTAGTTTATTTCGGAAAATATAGATAAAATAAATATGCAGACTGACATGTGTATACTTAAGATAGAAATTACGGTGAGTATTTAATAGCTAAGCAAATTCTATATAACAACAAACAAATTTTATGAATTTACGCACACAAGTATCAATTAATAATTACATAAAGTCTCAACCGTAACTTTATTCTGTTTATGTTGTACAGAATAGGAATGTATGTACAGAGGGCACTCGCATGCTTCGTCAGCTCAGACTTTAGAAGACGAACTTACGCAATTTCATCTCTTGAAAACAGCTTATTATGAGCTGTTCCACTTGTTAGATTCCTGAAGATATTTATATATTTATGTTTAGTTATATCATATAACAGTAATATTATTGAAATATTGGATTAGAATTAACATGGGTGGAAGACGATTTTATTACCTTGGAGATACTCGTAGGTATTGATGGCTGCTTTTTATTCGTGTATTGTATCAATTCATTTATTCATTGAATCTCTATTTTGATTGGATCCCTATTGTCAACCTTTATATGTACAATGGAACTATAAAAGGAATAATACAATGTTATTAAATTGTCTTTTGGGTAGTTCTGTGGATTTATAAAAAAGAGATTTAATTTTTTTTCTTAGGGTAGCAGTGCAACCTGATGTTTTTATTATTGTGGAGATTACGGAAAAATATGAATCAGGATTTATAAATGATGTGATTTAACAAGAATAGAAGAAAATAACATCTTGCTTTACGACGGATTTAATCATTACTTTGAACTGCTGCAATTTAATTTATGATTACTGTAGATATACAAAGTAAATAAATATTTAAAACAGGTTTGACAAGATCTGTAAGAGGTTTGAGAGACGTTTTATAATCCCTTGGACTTATCGGGTTACAAGCTTTGCAACTAATTTTATTTAAAAAAAATCTCATAAAAAAATCAAGTGTACATTATTGAAGAGATAATAGTTTTATTCCATTGATAATACATTTATAGCACTGCATAAAAGATTTTTATTCGTTTTGTTCTTTCGTTAATATTGACTATTAATACAAAATAAAGTATTTATTTCGTGAATAATGTATTGTTTAAAATGTATCATAAAAGTTATATCTTTAAAAAAAATAAGAAAATAAGTCGATTGTTATCAGTAATACAAGATAATGTGAGAAAACCTATTTTTTTTATTTTCTTTGCTTAATTGCAATAATCCAATAATAAATAGGTTCATAAAAACATAAATTAGGTAAATCTTAAAATAAAAAATATATTGCATAGAACAAAATAAGGCGGTAAAAGTAATTTCGCTTTGGTAAAATAAATTAATCTGTTTCCAAATTAAAGTGTCCGGAAAATATTATTCCGTCAACCAATCTTTGATGTCAAAAACATTTATAGGTGCTTGAATTTTTTTATTAATTTCAGTTCTGTAATTTCTGTAATTAAGGAATATTGTTATTAAATCCCTAACAAGAATTATAGTGCTCACATAATTATAAAAAGTAGTATTATATAAAAAAAAGAGCAACCTTCGTTAGTCACTAATTTAATTTTTTGCATTTCTAATGATTTGATGGTTTCAATAAAAAGTATTAATAATGCTATTAATAAGGTAATGTCGTGTATATATTAAAAAGATCAATGCTAGCAGATTTCCTACCTTCAGAGGCCACCGCATGGACTAAAATGATCAGAGTCCAAAAACAATGTCATCTTATTTGTGTTCTATTGAATATTCTCCGATGACAAAGTTTTTGTCAGAATATAATTATTTATACAATTTGTTCACTCGACGTAAAACTTTTATGAATCTTTGAAGCTTTTGGAAGTCTTATTAAATTATCTTTATAAACAATTATTAAATCGAAGTATATTTTTTTGTTACATTTTTAAAATTTTGTTGAACTTTGAAAATCTACAAGTAATTAAAACAACTTTATTATATGTTATTTTATTGCTAATTATTATTTGTAGAACATTGCATTTCTAGTCAAAGAGGAAGTTCCCAATGTTTTAGCAAAGCCTTTGTAGACATAACGAGGAACACATTTTATGCAAAAACTTTAACGTGTATAGTATATACATTACTAGACGTACTTTTGCCTCAGTCAAATTTATGTTTGAACTAGCACGGAGACACTTAAACAAAGTCACAACGAATAAATTGAAACGATTTCATAATATAATTTGCTTACCTCACAATTAAATTATAACATGAATATTAATAAATAGCACAACTACAACTCACAAAGTATTTTAACCATAGTGTATTGATATTTTTAACAAAATACAATGTGAAGCGCATTCAAGTATCTTTCAATGAACCCTCGCAATTTCGTTGCGGTAATACAATTTATTTCCAAAATTGCCACTCCATTACTATGCGGCGTCGGGCGCATTTATTTTCCATTCCCTACTGTGACGAGACCGGTTACTTAACAAGTGTGAAATTAATATTAGACCTTCTAGAAAATTCCAAAACTTAAGATATGCTTTGCCATATAAATATGTATACTATGTTGAGTGCACAGTTAATTTTGTTAATAATAAAATTGATAAAGATGTATAACATATTGTTTCACATCTTGCTCAATTACATATAAAACAAAGCTAAAATTATAACTTTATTTGAAAATAGGATGTCTTAAGAGTTTCATACATAACATTCTTCTTCTTGTATGGAAAGATAAGCCAAAATGGGAGTTTAAAAAATTTGCAGTTTTACATTTTATCGTAGACATGAGTGAAGTCTTAGACATACTCGTAGAGGTAGGTAGGCTTATGAAGAAGGATAAAACTTGGTAACAATTTTTATATTCCATACAATTTTATGTACCACGAATATTTTCTCCATATTCATAAATGCTTTATTTAATATATTCCTATTTCGACACTATCAAAGCTGTGCTGACATTCCAATAAACGGTACAGCCAATTTTTATTGTTATTAATAATTCACTTTCGCTGACATTGTCTATATTGGTTTTCTTTCTTTTGAAAATTTTTATCGTTCCTAATTTTGGTTTTATTATTGTTAACTTATAATCATTGTAATATGATAGTTTTTCATATTTTAATAAAGAATATGTTAAGTATCATGTATATTGTATATGTAAAATTATTATATTAGTAGACTAAAAACACTTTAGAGTAAGATTTTTATTTTAATACAGTTACCATTTAATACAGTTACGATGACGTTTAAAAAGTTTTTGTTCAATCAGTAATAAGTATCAATGTTTACAAGAAAACAAAATCCGATATGTAGCCATTAAAAATACAAAAATCAGTGTTAAAATACGCATGTCTTACACTAGTTACCTCTCTTAACTTCAAAGATTTCAAAAGAAATATTAGTTATACCATTGGTTTCGAAAAAATCCGTTCACTACCCTATCAAAATATCAGCTATACAGTCTCGAAAAAAAAAACTGCATTGCAACTTAAATATTTAAATCTATCAACTGTATATACTCAGAAATACACGCGAAAAATATTATTCCTTGAGGCATTCGAACAAATTGCTTAAATAAAAATATTATCTTCAAGATCACAATCTTGGAATAGAAAGTAATTTTCTTAAGACTATCACTGAGGCTAATACTGAAGTCTAAAACAACTAAATGACTCTTTAATAATAATACCCATTGTATGTATTTTTTTACAATGTGCTTAAAGGAATCGTTTTACAGCAAAAGAGATTTAAAAAATAAAAGTCCTTTGAATGCAACGTTATGGAAAATTGCTCCGAGCTTCACCTAATTACAATGTAACATTACAAAGAATATACGCAATATGTTATAATGTAAGAACCGTTTTCTGTTGAGTATACGTAACTTCAAAGCTGTAGTTGTTGTGCGACGTTGTTGCTGATACACGATAACCATTCACTCTTGACAATTTTCTTTCATTTCCTCTTTATCAAAGCAACACATAAAACTGTTTTACAACGTTTTATATAGAAAATTGAAATCAAAGTCAATAAATTGAAAACTTACTCATATAACTACGTTTTTATATATATATAGTCCTATTTATTTTTAATTATACATAAGAAGAATTGGATGACATCGAAAATATAACAAAATTAAATTACCTCGTAATCGTTTCTTAAACGACAAATCTGTACAGATTGGTGTACACCTACCAAATCTGTACAGATGGGTGTACAGTTGTACACCCAGTAAATCTGTACAGATGGGTGTACACTGTACACCCACCATTCCAAGTTGGTGGATGTTTATGGCTTCAATTTCATAATTTTTTCCGTAATTGAATATGATCCATGAAACCAGTAAGAGGGAATTCTACGTGATATATTTTATTTCATAAACATTACATATATCAAACGTGGCCAAAAAACAGTCGATATGTCGATATTTCATTAGCATTATAAGACATAGAAAACCACAAAACCCCATAAAAAGGAGGAACTTTTCATATAAATCGCATTTTATCTCAAAACGGCTGCTTATTGTTTCAACCCACGGCATTTTATGATATCAAAATGAAAATTGAAGCAGTAAAAGAAGATATTATAGAATGTTGTGTAAAATAAATGAGATAGGAAAATATATGAGTACTAGTATAATGAATAATAATAATTATAGGTTGTATCAAATGAGACCAATCTTAAAATTATTTCGTCATAAGTATTTTTAGCGGTAGGTAAGAGTTATTGTCTTATCCTTAGATTATTACTTAGATTTCTTAATGCAATGAAACCTTATAGCTCACAAGGGCTTTATAATTTGACATCTCATTATGCAATCATAATGTACCATTATACAGGTTTCCTTAATTAATCCACTTGTGGGAAATTTATACTTACCCCTTGGGAAATTATTCCTACAACTAGACTATCCAAACAGTAATGTTGTAATCTAGTATTTTTATTACCAAGAGATTAGAGGTGAAATACAGAAAAATATTAGTAACACAAACATCTTAAATTTTTCTGTATATTAATAATATATATGTGTGAAATCGATAGAAAATGCAAGTTATTAGGTATATGATAATTTTTTTTTAAGTACAAGGTTACTGAAACATATTTTTTCTACTTTAAATATAAGGCGGTTTCTCAATCAACAATATATTTTTTCTGTGTTCTATGATTACTCCTTCGCATATAAAATGACGTTCCTTGTAATTGAAGGTAGAGAAATCACCAGGGCTTGTTCTTTGATCAAGGAACTAGGATCTTATGATAGTATCCTATAAAAATTACAGGAAATTTATAAATCGTAGCTGATTCGAAAGTCGTTGTATAGTAAAGCTGTCTTCGCCTTTTTATTATTCTATTTCTGTTTTAATATTTCATCCATATATTTAGCAGTTTTTAATATCGTTGTGTTTTGAGCAGCCGTCGTCTCATTAAAAAAAACATCTTTATTAAGTATACTCACCACAAAATAACGTAAAATAAAATGATAAAGTCTTCAAAATAGAAAATTATTATTAAAGTTTACTTACCAGAAAATAAAGAATTAAATTAATCAGAAATCATAAAATTGCTATTTCTTAATTTTAAATTCTGTAATCAATATTATCACATAGCAATTAGTATGAAAACAATATAACCTATATATTTAAAATAATTTTTCACTTACGTGGGTAGATACTTATTGGGATAACATATTCTATAAAGTTAAATTTAAGAGTCTGCTAATAAAACAAGATTAGTAATGGACATGAGAAATATAATTACATCAACGAGTAAATAAAATACATAGAATAGCTATTCATAGATAATTTATCTAAGTATCATCTTTAGTTGTTAGAAGTTTTAAGGATACCTATCTCTAGTATTGTTTTACTTAGGCCAACCTCAGCATTGCAAATTTATGATAAAGGTATTTCTGATTGACGATTGACTGATTGACTGATGTCTGATCTTGTACTTCGTAGTGAGTACATTTATTTTTTATATGTTCAGTTCTTCTTTTGAAGTCCGTTTGTTTAATTCAAATGTTTTTTTTCTTCAGATTATTCTAAACATTGATTTAATGCAGTTGTAAATTGGTAATAATGGAAAGTTTCAATGTAATATGACCAAAAAAAATTTTAAATTTATAAAATTTGGAAATTGAATTTAAACAAAATCCCAGATAAATTCAAACTTTATGTAAATTATGGGTATCATGTAAAACAATTTTTTATATTAATCAGACTATTGTTCAAATTTTAATACGAAAAATGTCCGATAACATTGAACACAATTTTTAAGTTTTAGGAACAATTTTTTTCACCAATAATGCTTTAGTGAATATGGATTTTAAAGACTTCCAGGCCCTTTTCCAAGTTATTTTCTTATTTTAGTTTCATTAGTTTTTGTTTTATTTAATTGTATTTATTTCCCATCAAGTTAGTACAGATTTAGGTATGTCACAGATCCTCTATCCTAACAACTTTAATAACGAGAATATCTTACGGATTATGTTGTATGACTTTAATTTCACAACAAAGGGGAGATATAGGGCTATTGCATAAACATCCAAGATTTGATATCACCCTATATTAATTTCACACTTGGTAAGTTGCTTGTCTCAGTTTGGAACAAGTATCTAGCAAGAAAGCAGTAATTGAACATGAAACTTGCAAGGACCACCTATGCAAAGGCAATTAAATTTAATTAATTTTACAAGAAAGCTTAACATGCTGAAATGTTATATGTATATTAAGGAACTTCGTTCGAATTTTTAAAAATAAAATAACAGCATGACATTTG
>DVQO01000106.1:0-31081 GCA_018231785.1 Danaus gilippus
AGTAACAGATATTTCTTGATCATAGGGCGATACGAAGTTCGCCGGGTCTTCTAGTATAATATATAGATAAGGTTTTAGAGAAGTATTACACACTAAAAAATACTTAATCCTTAACTATTCTGTTTTGTTAACTATCAAATATTTGATAAAAATGATACTTAAAACATTACAATATGAAAATTTTATACAATTATAATTAAACATGCCAATGTGATCATCAATTTTTTATAAGACATTTTTTAATGATAGTGTTCCATTTTCTATTTTAATGTACAGTAACAACAATTCCCTGTCAAATTTGTTGAGTATTACTTTACATGGCTCTTATTACATAGTTGTGTTTCACGTCTGGGGTAAGAATTTTCTAAGGCTTCCAATTGTCACCACAATTGTAATCCATAGGTCACCACAGATGGCAGGATTAGCTTGAATAATTGGTCATACATAATACTGTTGTCTAAGTTACATTATTGTAGCTATTGCTCTGCATTATATAATATAAGAAGGTTTTTATGTAGAAGATTTTACCGAGACAGAGTAATTCACATTAATTGTTGATTAAAATGTAATGACTGTCCAAAAGTTCATTCACATTTTTTTATCTCTTTGTATTTTTAGAATTTACATCCGTTTGATATTTTACAAAGTTTATACAGTTAATGAATGGACTGTTACATACAAAAATATGATATATATTGCTATCTAGAGAAAAAAATTAAGCCACTATTTACAGAACCAACATGAAATGATTTTGTCTGTTTATAATTTATATGATTTATATTTTCTTAAGTGAATGTAACAAATTGTCATTAAAGGTTTATTTATTATGAAGTAAGAATATTAAAATTTAAAAATAGTAACAATTTTTGAGGTATCAGTTATTGCTATGCAATTTCACCAAAGCAATCCTTCATCTGATTGGTACTTCAAGCTTATGTACTAATTAAGAGTATGTTCAAACTTCAAAAACTTCCATCCCAGGTGTTATAGATTTTTGTATTGTTCCAGGCGAGGACTTCGCCCACATGTCCTCGGCTCTGCTGTATCGGATGTTGAAGAGTAAGACCCAGCAGCCATTACATGGAGCAGTCAGGCTTTTGAGAGAAGACGTCGTGTTCCTCTGTCTCGTGGAAAACCACGCGAATGTAAGTACCTAAATTTATATTTAACGCTTTTCAACGCTTTTAAAACACCTTTTGCATACGGCGTTGCTTGCGTAAATTTGCACATCATTTTAGTACATATTAAAATGTAGTTTAATTAAATCCGGTAGGTTAATCAGAAAAACAGTCTTATTTAAGTAATTATTTGGCTCATTTTCCGTTACGAATTCCTTGATCAGAAATACATAAGATGTTTCATCATCATATTTGTATATTTTTGTTTTCATAAGAACTTTAAGAAATGCATAGCTAAATAATCTGTTGTATTAGGTATATGTATGAATGCTATCATTATATTAATATTACTTTTACAAAGTTCCGAGAGTTTTTCCCATTACCGTTATGGTAAAACAGATTATGAGAATATTTCCTATATATGTATGTAACTAATATTACGGTTTTGTATTGACTTTTTTAAATGGACTTCTATTTGTATCTTTAAACATATGGAAATCTTTAGTTTATCTCAGAATTATTTGAGTATGAAGATTTAATTAATCGATGGCATATGTATATTTCATTCTGCTCTTCAGAACAAGTTTTATATTTAATACTTTTTGCTTTACCTCATGGATTTTGTTAAATTGTCATCGGTCTGGTACGGTTTCTTTTTATGAATTTGCGACATTTCACTGATTTTTAATGCCTTTTAATCTGAAAGATTAAAGCAAAGTTCAAAGTGGCATATTATATAACTAAAAAAGTTCTCAACATTTTATAAGCATTATCATTTCGTTTTTAAAGAAACACTTAAAAATAGTTTTCGTTATCAAAACGCTTAACAATTACGTCTCCAATGAACTTAAGCTTGCATTCCGAGCATTGGTATGTCGTTCCTACAAATCGTCCGAAATATTTGTCAAGCCTTTCAATAGTTTTTTAGATTTTTCCGTCTGTTCCGAAGATTTGAAATGAATTTAGTTGAAGTCATACTTGAATGGCTTATTTTATAGAATAATTTATTATAAATATCAGTTAACCTGCGCGTATTCCCATTATTTATAAAGTATATGTAACAACGTTTCTTTACATAATATGTAATATTCAACATTGCGTTTATCGTAAGGTGAATAAATAAAATCAGTTAGCGCTCTGTCACAAATATAATTTAATATAACATATTTGAACTCGAAATAAAGAAAATTTATTCTTTAAAAATCTATCATATCAAATATACATTCGTTCAAACATACAAGCGTTACTTTCCGCAGTTATAAATACATATTGCCAATAATCATATTTATCCTTATAAAATTGTTAGTTGTATTAAGCTTATGGCAGTGAGACTGTCGTACAATATATTTAAAAATACGATTAAATTAATAAAACTAAAATGTAAGCAGTGATTTTAAAATCACAGAAAAAAATCACTTAATCTACGACTAGTTTTTATATTTATAAAGAAAACATCATTAATAAAAGAAATCCTTTGGAATGATACAACATGTTTAACACAAAAAAAAATTATCTGGATTTTTCCAAATGTTATCTTACAATAAAATTATAATAATTAAATCATTTTTAACGATATTGAATCATATAAAAAAGGAATATTAAGAGTAAGATTTAAAATTGCTTATACTATCTAAGATAATACGCGAACAGGGCGATAACGATTAAAGTGTAACCGGCTATGTTATATCTGGAGTCATTACATAGATTGCCACGGCAGAAACAGTGCAATGTTTGCGTAGGTCCGTCGGAGTCTGTGGGTGCTTCCTTGCAAGCCTCCTCGTACACCTCGTATATTGTATCCACTAATTGCCACCTACCATTTATTCTTGCTTGGTCCCCCGACAAACGTTGAGAAGCGCATCCCCTCTCCACACTCATCGAACTCACTTTAAAACAATATAAAACTCAATTAGTAATTCCTTATATATTACATATAAATCGATATTTAAAATCTTCTGAATAGTTATGTCACCCCTTATTTTAAGATCTACAAAAACACTTTTTAGTATAATTTAATGATTGATTTTAACAAACATAATAATCCGATTGAAGTACAGCTATTAATGTGAACGCATGATTTATATTGAATCAATCATCGGCCTTTAAGCCCCTTGCTCCAGTTTCTTGGTGACCTGATACGTTCTCGACTAACACGTTAACATGTGCTCTGGTATAAGGAATTCATATAGGTTTTATGTAACAAGTCCGCAGTAATGTCTCGTATATTAATATGGTATAACGACTAAACGGCGTATGTAATTAAATGCTATTTTTTATTTAATCCATATTTATTGAGCTTTATTTTCGTATAACGTAATATTCGTGTTTTTGGGTTTATATTTCTTACATGTCAATACAATTCAAGTATCTGCTCTTTGTATTTTATTAAAGTGATGCATCAGTTTCAATGTAACAATAAAAAAGCCGAACCATATGGCTAATATTTTAACGACTTACTTGATCAGACGTTGACATGGCGCCCGTCTTGATTAATTTATTTTCTTAATTAACAATTGCCTATCTACATTCAGGCCAATAACATTTTTTTAGAGTTAAATAAACTTAAAGAATCAGCAGTTCTTTTGTATCTAACAAAGTGGCGGGGATTTTAAAAGATTTGGTTTAATTATTCGTAAGGATGCTAACAGACTAGCGACAATTTATAAAGTACAGCTAATTATATTGGTCGAGGACAGGCACAGGCGTTCTGTTCTGAGTGAGGCTGTTATGTCGTTCGCATGTTGTCGCTCGTTTATCGGCTCCCTAAGAATTATAATCTTATTCATATAAGCCATCTTTGGCGACGGCGGCACGCGGATGCCATATAAAGGACACGAACTTTAAAAATTCGCGTGACATAAATAGCAGTTTAGAATTCGCAAATGTCGTAATGGGGACACAGCCGTTGTAGGAGCGGTTCGTTATCGTTTTTATGGCAGTCTGTAATGGAAACTAAGTTATTGACTGTGTAAATGTGTATTATATTTAGTCGACTCTCTTACATAAATCCATTAAAGAAGTAAAAATATTTTATATTTAATGTTCAAATGGTATTAATTATTATATATGTAAATTTATATGTCGTGTCTGAATACTATGAATATGATTTTATTGTATTGTAATCTATCCTACAACTTCCCACACCCGTCTCTTAACGTAATGAATTTTTATTAAAATATAAATTAATATCAGCTGCGCAATAAAACGAGTGAAAGCATTGTTCGGACTACGGGATGCGTTTGATGACTAAGAACACATTATTCAGAGAACAACGTCCTTATTTCTTTTATTTATATGACTTTATAATTTCATATTTTAAAAGTACATCTATAATTTTTCTTTTTATAAGTGATCTATTAAAAGTAAGTTCGACCTATGAGATTATTAAGTGAAAGAAAGACATGTATAAAATATATTTTATATGCATAATTAACTGCACGTTCGTTATCTTGTTTTCTCTGTGCAATCATTTCAGAATTTTTTATGATATATTTTCTATTTCCATATCGTAATTCGTAAATCTATTTTCTGTACGACTCGCCCTCAGTATTTTTTGTGTTGAATCAATGTTGTACTTACTACCATTAGCCAGTCTTAAAGTGGTCTCTCTCTTGAAACACATGGTTGAATGTTCACATAGTACAAGGAATTTGTCGCTACCGTCAAAATGGCTGCACTGTTGATCACCGGAGTAGGTCTCCTCGGGAGCGCATTTGAAACAATGAAGTCCCGAAGATGCTGGAATTTTCAATAAAAAATTCTTATTACTAATACCCAGTATTCTTCGAGATTAAATCATTTGATTTTTATTTTACATTGTTTATTTAAATACAAATTAAGAATTTAAAATCTCTCATTGTTTTTAGGTTTATCTTATTGGTCGAAGTCTAGGAACTATTTTGAAAAATGCTTAATACTTTATTGAAATGACATTGCACGGAGGAGTTAGACATGATGCATTTTAATAGATATAAAGCTTACGTTATTTTGGCTTAATGCTTTCTAGTTGTGGCTTAGTGCTTGTAAAGTTGACGGGATATATCATGGTTTTGACATGAAATCACGTAAGCGGATAATTTTTGTTTTTGAATTTTGACTCTGCGGTTACTACGTATAAATAAAGGCTGCTTTGCTTAAAATAATTTCATAAAATGGTTAAAATTGTTTTTAAAACTTCAATATTCGAAACAAATAGTGTCCCAATTTTAATTTGTTTTTTTTTTTCGGTTATAATTTTCAGTTGTATGTCTCTTTTTAAGCTTTTTCTGAATATCGGTTTATTTCCGTTATTAAATGTCTTAAAGAATTATTTAAATGGTGGATTATTTTATTTTACTATTATTTGAATACTATTTGGGCGTCCTATCTTTAACGATTTCACATAATGCGTATCATTTTACTTTCCTCCTTTTTTTTTTATTCTACTGATCATTTATCGCCATAACCTACACGTTTTTTGATAATTCTTAATATCTCTGTATGTATGTGATAAACCACGTGACTTCAGATAACAATAGGTACATATGTGTTTATCATATTATACGAACGTTTTACTATTGACAAAATGTTAGCCGTAAAACTAAAAATCTTAAATTGTATTTAAATCCTAAACATACATTGAATATTTGGTTCCATATAAATTTATTAAATAATTGATTTTTGGTGAGGTGAAAAATTTTTTTTTTCAATCACTAATGTAATATCGACTCTGACTTCAAAAACAATTCCGAATAAGAAAACTTTATATGTAGCTTTGATACTTCCTTTATAAAGTTATTAACTTACACCGTATCCCTTTATATCCGTTGTCGTGACTGAACTTGTAAGCCGTCGGGTTTCTTCGTATTCCATATGAGAAATTTATTATATACCAATGTAAACATATGTCTGGCCGACGTGTATAAAGAAATATAGGTTTAATTTCCAATTATACGCACATGAGTATCTAATTTTATGCATAAATATAAGTTGGTTTTAATCACTATATATTTTTGTTACTTATTAGTAATAACGAACTCCTTATAGGGAATTTTAGGACTAGTAATTTGATATAAATTTCTATTTAAGTTAGTGGCGGCATAAATTTTTTTAATTTCACGTTCGCTGTACCTACTTATGTTAACATGTTTAGTTTCTCTCCCGCGTATATCTAGTGCGAACTGCATATGTTTTAAAACTATTTCACGGTTGCTGTTAAGTAACCGAAAATTCGGGAGTATGTAGTTTATGATCAAAACTTTAAATGGCCTAGAACATTCGATAAATATTAGATTCATTTAAATGAAAACTCACGAAATTTTTAGATCTCATTGTTTAAGTCGTTTCATTGTAACCTTTAAAACACGTTTCAACTATAGATTATCTTTAAATCTTTTTTCCTATACTATATAATATATATTTTTTATTTCTAAATAAAATGTTTATTTTGTAAGGAGCTTTTGTTGTCGAAATTAACAGTATCGTGACTGAAAACGATTAATAATACGGGCTAGACGTACAAATGATATCATCCAAGCTAGTGTTGTCTTGTTCAACGAAGGGCCGATTATTGATTTTATATTCAATATAAGATTATTTTATTATAGTCCTCGCGTAATATTTTTAAGTGATAAATGATTTGAAATTACCAGACCGTTATTATTTAAATAAGAAAATGACTTTGATAAGTGGAAGAGACTTTCGAATTACCAAAGGTCAGTTTAGTTTGAGACAAATGTATATAATGTATTTATCAATATATTTAAATGCATGTTCCTGCTTAAGTTTGTAAGATTTCGTTTCTTTTAAGTTACTTTTAATTTCATATATACAAATAAGGGTTTTAAATTGCTGTCTTAACTCAAAAGGTTAAGGTCTAACCCAAAAAAATACTCAACTTGTTTAATACGCAATAAAGTATTTGTAGGATAATAAAATATGAATATATTGATTAGTGAATTTTCATCCAATAAGTCGTCTGAGTTCAATGACCGCTAACACGACGTGATATATATAAGGCTATAAATTATTATTATTAACATCTATCAACTTAATTAAGCAAATTAACGCTGCTAATTTCATGAGTTAGTGGACTTGTTTATATAGCTATTCTAGATTTAGTCAAGGCGAATATTATATATCTATAATAATGATGTTAAATTAGCATTAATTAATTAAAACAAATTTATCCTGTTGATAGAATATAATTAAATTTTATATGATTCTGAATTTATGTGCTTAAGTAAATAGGACCCTGTTTTGTTAACATTCAATTGACGATATCGTACAATGAAAAATATTTACATTACTAGATAATATGACAATCAATTTGTTGACATAATAATTATATGTTAATATATGTTGTTGATAGTTTATATACAGGTTGTACCCACGCATGTATTAACTATATACATACATATATATAAAATATTTGACGCATGTCATTTATTTTTTTTAAATATTTAATTAAAAATATTTCATTGTTAATAATTTATCAGTTCTTTGTCCTTGTCGCAACTTTGCGTGTAACAGTTATAAAATTCATTTGTTTTTTTTCTTATATAGGAAGTACATTTGTAACATATTTTTATTGTTCTGCTTCCTTTTCCGGACCGCAGATGCCATTTGAATATTAATGGTATTTAATTTTGACACAATTTCACTGTCCCATATACCGATAAAGCAATGCCATACATAAATCGTCTGTCATTATGTTTTAATTAAAAAAAAAAAAACAAAATTATTTATGTGTACTGTGTTTTAGATAAATTACTTACGTTTCCAAAATAGCGCTAATGCAACAAATAACAACGCGAACTCCATTATGCGAAATATAAATAACACTTAAAATACATTGGCAACGTTTTAAAAATTCCAAACACCGGTACGTTACGAAATTAAATGTGTTGAGCGCAGCAGCAGTTCACACGTCCGTGTTCGGAGCGCTTCTGGCTCCATGTGCTTTACAGACCATCTCTACGAGGCCGTGATTCACAGGAAGGAAGCCCAGTATTAAAACGGGACATGTCCAAATAACCAAATGGCTTATACAAAGCGAACAGTGGCGCTGACTCGTCCGATCGATGTAGCACTGTCGCGACACTACCCAAGTGCCTGCTGCCAAGCTTCTGACTTACGCGTATCTCTACTCGTATTTTAGCCGCGGCTGCGACCTTTCGATTGTTTTGCTCGTTTTTTATTTGTATTATTTTGTAATCAAAATTCGTACGTCATGCGATTGATAAAGCCGCTCATTTGGAACATCGTATGGTACGAGTGTTCATATCGTTTGTCGGACAATACTCGCGTTCAATAATTCGACAGCCTTTGTTACATTTGTATGCTAATAATATGATAATTGAAACCAATGTGTTCTTTTCCGGAATGCATTCCGTGAAACGTGATTAATGTTCAACATTTTGTATGATTTATTTCCCCCTGTTCTCATTTTTCCTATGATGTTAAGTATAATACTATAAGGGACGTCGCATTCGTCTGCTTACAATATTGAATTCATCAATACATTTTGTTTATCATCTATTTATATATTTCTGCGAAATTTTATTTTGTATGCAATGGACTGCTCGGAGTGGAGCTATTTATCGAATATTCGACCCTCTTGATGTTCTTACTCATGTCTAAATTAACCGTGATATAAAAAGTTTAAGTGGGAAACGTTTGAGGTTGTTAGTTGAATGGTTGTTTGTTTGTTTGGTTTCAGTTTCTCTTTATAAAACATTCCCCGCTATCATTACCGCCCACATCCTTTACTCCTATAGATAAATTTTGCCTACATATGATCTGTTAGTTTTTAATATTCAAAACATTTTCATATTTATCACCGTAAATTAAATTGGACGTTATATTCGCGCTCTGCAAACGGTATTTTATTTATTATATACTATGACTATATAAATTTGTGGAGGACTTCAAAAAGAGTGATTCAGAACATATTTTATTTAAATACGTTCCATACAAAAAATAAATATTCTTCTTAAACATTTTAATCACTTCTTATTCTGAATTATTAGTCATATTTTCTATACATAACATATATTTAAAACGGCTCTCCAATTTTACAAAGGTCGATTTTTTCAAATGTTCATTCATTTATATAAAAAAATATTAATTATAATAATATGTATTCATATTTTTTGTTGCCACGTTGGAATGCTTAAGTAGAAAATTAAATATCTTTAAACTATACAATACGTATGTAAAATAGTTTTTTATATATTAGTTTACAAATAAATTATTTTTGCTATAAACAAATAGATTTACTGTGTGCGCGATGGTGTGGTTGAAGAGTATTTTATAAACACGTACTTCAGGTCAATGCTCTTTAGCTGTAAAAAAATGAATTTTTTAAATCTGCTGCGGCAGACACATTTAAATCTATCTAGATCTAGAATCTTCTAGAAGATGCTTCTAACATGAAGTGATATTTTATTTGTATAATGATTAAGTTGAATGTTATGATACAAAAAAATTGTTGATAATACTTTGACATTACCTTGACACTCAAGAGTTGTAGAAACGCTGCCTTTGGTAGCCAAACCCGATTTCTATACCACCTTATATAGGAAAGTCTAAAAAAATATATTATTAAAAAAAAATGGTCTTTCAGTACTCATAACTTGAAAATTTTTAAAATACCTTGATATTTATTTAAAGTTGTTTAGTAAAATAAAGTATGTTGTAATATTCATCCCTGAAAACATTCAAACATTATGAAATACTTATACACTCATATTGGCAATATGGAAAATTGCTCAATAACAAGAGTCAGTTATTACTTAGTTTAAAGATAATTGCACCTTACGACTAAAGTAGCGTCGTAAAAACTTTGTTTACCAACGGTCGTAAAATATTTATAACTAAACAAATCTTCGTATGCATACAAAATACCTTCTACAGTTATTTGAACTGCTACTTAAGTTTTAAATAAAAGTATGGTTTTAGAAGTTATTACACTTTAACCGCACTTTTGATTATTTTACAATTTTTCACAGTTTAATATAAAAGTGCACTATTGAAAATGTTTGTTATCATTATACTACTTAACTACTAAAGTCGACTAGAAGTTTACAAAATAATATACATTAAAGAAACAAATTTATTTTAAGTTCAATCCACTCTTATTAAAAAAAGGAGAAAATATTCATAGTTCATAATTATATTTATGCTTCAAACTACTTGGTAATATACAACGAATTTTTCAATCTCTTATTAGATAAAGTTTTCATCCAAAGAATTTGTTAAAAATAAATTAAACAACATATATCAATAACATTTATTTACAATCACTAGAAAGCGTGTACCCTAAATAATTGTGTACAAGTTTAAAAATAATAAATTATATAATTCAAATCATTGACTTCGTTTCCTTAAATTAGAAATTTGATAAGCTACATATATGGTAACAAAATATCACATAGACACCAGACACTTAAAACGTGTGTAAATTTATGAAAAAAAATTAGACTTCAGTCATATATATTTATACCGTTTTGTTTTTAAATATGAGCGTTATTTGATCAATACTAATTTATATTAGATTTTTTTTAAACTAACTCTTCTTCTAAAAAAAGCGGAGAAGTCGTCTGTTTTCTGATATAAAAAAATATATTCTGCATTTTAAAAGTATAAAGAGAGTTATATAATGATTAATATATGTTTAATAATATTGAATATAACTCTCAACGATATCAATGCACTACACACACAATTTAAAATATCGTTACTAGATTTTACTATTATAAAAAATCATGTGATTTTTTTAATAGAAGAAGCTATGTAGAGTTTTTATTTGTTTTACACACTTTAAAATACACCCATGTATTATACTACTTGACTAAAGTTTTCTCCATACTGATTTCTCATGTACGTTTAATATTTTCAGCACACATTCATGAACGTTTGATATCTACAGTCCTTATATTATCATTTGCCACACGTCACTGTTCACTATCTAAGATTGTTTATGAATTTCATCAGATTGAACACCATTATGACACCCATAATGTCCGTGTAACCTTCGTGGCTGGTATTCGGTGATGTGTTGCACAAATTCTGTCTGCAGTAGCAGAAACTGCAAAAGTATATCTTGTTAAATATTTTGAATAAATTATAAATATCAATAAATATTACAAAATAAAAACAATCATATTATAATACTGAATAGGAGTGGATGTATGAAATAATTCAAGTTTGTCACTCTTTGGTGTTAAATACGTTATTTATAAATTTGTGATTTAGTTTTAAAGATTGTGTTATCTAAAGGATTTTTTTTTTTGGTTTTTTCTTTAAATACATTAGATTTAAATTACAAGCGCAATAATAGTATCTATTACGTATACCTAGTTCGATTAGAAAACTTATACGTATGATAAATGTTAATTCTTGTTTTACAATCGAACGACCTTGATTAAACCTATTGCCGTGTGAAGGTTAGTTCAAAGCAACATTGACGAAGCTATAGTGTGTACATTTTTTCATATTACATAAGTTCTTTTGCTAGGTGGTATTACATTTGAATACATCGAAATTTATGATTGCGTTCCTTTGAATGTATTAAATTTGAAAATATTAACATTAATTCCCATTTTACAAATTTCCCATATTCCTAGCGATGTTTTGGCTATGTCCAGATCCCTACACTAATAAGTCTTGATATTATACCTCGTGGGAGTTGTTCTCTCTCCTTTGTCATTGTCAATATCTGTGCATCCCTCGCTGTAAGGTTCCAGAACCTCAGTCTTTGGGAACCACCTGCCGTTCTCGATGTCGTGATATGCGTGCTTTTGAGGTGCACAATCACGCAGGACCGCTGATATTCGAACTGAAAAAAAAAGATTTTGTAATGATTACGTGTTTTTGAGAAGAGCTGAAATATTAGATACCTATAGTTTTTGTAATAATCTTCTATTGATAAATTGAAAATTGGTTAAATGCTTAAATTTGAAACTGATAAATGGAGTACGGTAACACGTTATTGATGATTGAAGACCATGTTTGTTGTCGTGTCAACGATAGCCTTGCATAATAGAAAAAATTTAATTATTACCAAATTATAATAATATTGTTAAATTGAGTTTGTCTGTATTTGTATGCTTACGTTAGGCATTCACTCAAAAAATAAATTAATTTATCATGAAATTTTTGAAATTGAAGATATTCTATTTTTTTATTCCAAAAATCTCTAATGATGGATGTCTAAAGTGAATCAAGGAGTTTCTTATCGTATGTGTTCATATATTACCTCCATTTTGAATGTCCAGATAGAATTCCTGCTTCATACACATAGTAGAAAAGGGACATTCCACGACAAATTTATCTGAATGGTCAAAGTGACTGCACAACCGTTTGGTCGTGTTATAGTATTGACCTGGTGGAGGATTGATTAGACATTGGTAGCACTGCAGCGATGACACTGTAAATATATATAACTATATATTTATATAACGCTATTGATGTCAACATAGGCAACTGTATGTCACCAAAAGTCTTTGCAATTTATCATTTGGTAGCCGCCTTATAGTTTTCTAAATCGGATATACAAAAAATAGTTGATTTGACCATCTACTACCTTAAATTTATAAAACTAATCGGATAATATTCCTTGACATTTTAAAAAATGAATTGAACGTCAATGACAACGTTCATTGTTTGTCCATAGTGAGTCATACATTTCATACGCCCACACTAATTTGTATTACGCATTCGTCTGTGTTCGAACGCTCTCCGAGAATTGTCTCTCTAATGATCTTTGAATTGTCTAAATCTCTATTGCAATTAAAAATTCGTTAATTCTATGTCATTAAGTTCATATTTTATTTTTGATGTTCAAAATGCGAAACCTAAGTTATCAAATTGTTATTTCATTTAAATCCTTACGGCCATGACATCATTAATAATCACAATGATGCTTAGTAATATGTATATTATACTGCTATGTTTTTTCAAATTTGAAACATATGCCATATCTGTTGATTATTATGGCAGTGATGATTCGAAGAATGAGAAACCACATGATATAGCGTCCAACACGTCTGATTCAAGACGAACAATGATGAATGCTACTAACATAACCTCGGATATAACTGACTGTTCAGAAGATTGTGACGATGACCCTGATGAAAAGATTATAATTTCTTTTCAAATAGACAAAAGGCCACGACCAACAAATACTTCACCAACTTTGAGTTTTATACCAGATAATTTCACTTGTGCTCCTATTGTAGATACCCAAACACCAGACCATAAAATTATTCTGAAGTTGGATTTATTATCTCAGGACGACTACGTTGACCAAAAAGTAAATGAACCTCCTATTTTGCGTAACGAAGATAATCCTGATAAATGGGTTCACAATATGAGTAAAATGAAAGATAGTATAAAACCAGATGCTTTATCTTATGGAATATTTTATAATCTAGAACCAGCAGCCGACAAAGACCTTCTTAAAGGAAAGAATAAAAGGAATTTTACCAATATATGGTATGTTCCTCAAGATCTGCCATGTTGGGAATTACCCCTCGTTTATGGTGAATTAGGAGAAAGAAAAGATAAGTCTAAGGTGTTTCTGACATACAACGGAAAACTTAAAAATGTATTCGATCCTTGGATTGAGGCGCGACCAAAGTTCAAAGTAACGGATGCACCAATCTCTCATTTCGTAAATAAATGGTGCGGAGTACAACCATGTTTTGGTGACCATACACTTTGTCTGTTCCCAAATAAAGATATATCAAATGTTTGTGATAAAGGATATACAGTAAAAACGCCAAATATTCTGGATCAAAGTAACATTATCAATACCATAAATACCATGCGTAATCGTATTGCCAACGGACTAAGTATAAAATATGCACACCTTCCCACCGCTGCTAACATGAAACAAATAATATACGATTATGATCTTCAAAAGATTTCTGAAGCATGGCTGCGACAATGCTTGCCAGGAGCAGCTCCGTGTTCAGCCCTAGATGGAAAATCGGTTACGCAACTCGAATGTACGAAATACTCTAAATTCTGCTGTTTGAAATACTTCAAAACGGCCCAAAAATGGTAAGAATCACATTTGTTTCAATTAATTAGTGTAATTTTAAATAATCATAAATGTTTATCTTTTAACAGCACACCTCGTCATGAATGTTTTATAGATCCTGTCATTGGCTGTCTTCACGTTTGGTTTTCTAGTGCCGGAAAGAATTTAACTCCAGTAGATGTCAGTTGTGGTCATACAACAGTCTTAAATTTTAACACTGTTCAATTGCTTTGGGCTAAAACTGCGAAACTAGGGTGTGCCTATGGCATAAGATCTAATGGCGACGTGAGAATTGTTTGTAATTTTTCTCCAGGCGCTCCGTTTATATTAGACACACAACTATACTGTGGTATTATAGCGCATAATGACTTATCACAATTCCGAGGTAATGAAAATCTAACGGATCTAAATTTTTTGTCAAAACTGGGAATTACATGGAACCGTATTATCAAACTTCCAAAAATATTTCCCCCGGATACAATAAAATTGGACAGTAAGCAAATAACTAAACATCACAAACCAACATGGGGGGTGGACAGTTTGACCAAAATATACGAAGAGGGCTGGGTAAGGAAGAATGTCAATAAGAAACAGAATGGAACGAAAAGTATGATCGCTCGTTTGGTAGCCAAATTTCTGTTCACCGATAACAGTGAATCAAAATGTGATACAGGTGAATCTGTGTACGAAGCAGGTGAACCAGGATCCAAGTGTACAGAAACAGGAGCCACTTACAACAGTCTCTGCTATGACTTCAAGGATCCTACACCTGGTTATAGACTGATCGCTGTAGCGGCTCCCATCACCCTTTTTTCGTTGATATTATATGATTTATTTAGCGGTGTTGTCAGACAAACAAATTATTGAACTGTAGTTTAAATACTCCAGGTGAATTAATACGAAACTAAAGTTTATGTACATATATAGAAGAATACATACGATTTTTACCGTATAATATAAAAATAAATTGAGCGCGCTGACGCCAGTATTTTGTACAATAAATAAATATAACCAGATCCAAGCAACAATGAGTCATAGCATGCCACATGCATCGAAGTTGAATACTTTATTATAATTCAAAAGTATTTGAAATTATAATTTAAAAATAGATTACAGTTCATATCACTGATGATTCATAAATTATTAAAAAAAACCAGATTTTTTATTCTTTTAATTCATTTCAAAATAAATATGTGCTCGTAACATAACTTCCTACTTAGTATGTAATATGTTGCAGGCCATATTCAAAATTGATTGCCTAATAACTTCTTACATTAAGTAAAAGGATTTCAATTACGAGTGGGTAAGTACAATGAAGCGGGAAATATAGTATTGTTATATTTTTTGCACGATGTTTCACGGTCGAATAATTGGTTTTATAATGAAGAATAAATTAAAATTTGCAAATTTTTCATGGCTGTGACTCTTCTAAACCGATTTTGATCTTGATTTTATAGCGTATGTAAGTTTTCTATACTTGGGACCTCGGACGAAAGGTGCCTTAAGCCTTTGCCTCCTTATGAATTTTGAATATTCTTTATTTAATAATAATAATAATTAAATATATAATACCTGTAGATATCAACGATGTGATAGTTGCTACGGCCAACAAATATTGCTCCATAGCTGCTGCTGATTTTATGTTCGGCCCAATTTATCTTTGCGTAAGAGTTTACCATTGAATCAACTGCTTTCCTTGTCCATTGACTAGTATTTTGAAGATCTCATTTACAACAGACTGTGAATAAAGTATAGATTATTGTTAATTCGGTTTTTATTGGAATTCATAAAAAACCTTTAAATATATATATTTTCACTTCGATTACACTATCTTAACTCACGCTTGTTAAATAATTATTTTAAACAAGAAAATGCACATTACGAGATTTCCTATTTCTTTTTACTATAAAGTATATGTTAAATTTCTTAATAATTTTTATTCCCATTCACTTTTAATACATCAACATTTAATTTTATGATTCTTCGAGTACTTTATAGTCTATAAACTTCCTCGTAAACCTAGCTTCTATATTAAAAAAAAATCAATTTCTCAGATCGCGTGCAAACGACGAAACATTTATATTTTATTTCTTAAGTACAGTTTACTTATAATATTAATATCACTTAATATATATATATTTGCAGTGTTTATATAAAAAAATCTAATAAACCTATCCTAATATTATTTATGGTCAATGTTAACATAACAAATATGAATACAAATACAATTTTAACACAAATAGTTAACGTTGAACGAGTTCTCAAGGTTTCGACACGGTTGCGACACCGTACGCGGCCACTAGGCTGCTTTTTACTTCTATAAGACTTCAGACAGGCATAGAAAATTGTACTTATTAATTATGTGTACACATACTAAACTCATAACATAATGGTGGTAAAGTTCATACTTTTTAATTATTTATATATATTTTTCCATAGTACAGAGGTTTCATGAAACGTGTATGTATTTATTGTGTTATCTATAATCTTCATTGTTTTTGACTCTCAAGAACCATATCATCAGTTTAACACTGATAATATTTTTGCAAATGATGACTATGATGTATTTACTGGTAATTCCTAAACAATGTTACACTGCAATATATAACATGGCTTCAATTAGAGGTTTTAAATTTGTGAATTATCGGAGGTCGGTTGTGGACAGAACGGGTTTAAATAAATGGCATTGTAAAATTGAAACCATGTATTTATAGCGATGTACATCTTTTTCTGCATACTTAGTATTAACATTATACACTTTTTCAAATCGTTGTTATGTCCAATGCCTTAAGGCCATTTATTAGTCGCCTTCTATTCTATTTGGTAATTTCTACTAACAAAGATTTTTACTCACGACAATTGAAATAACATCAACTTTATTATGTGTTTGACGGTTACTAATACGCTACGATATCTAAAGGTACAATCGAAACTAAAACGTCGTCTTTCTTTGTTATAAGGTTTTAACGTCGGGACGTTTGACAAATTAACAGAAAGTAGGCTAAAACGATTACGAAATCTCTCCAAGACAAAGATCTAAAATTTTGCGCAAGTTCTTTATTTGCTTTTGAATTATTTTTATGTTGTTGTCTTACGTTTACTTGTAATTATTATTAATTAACGTGGAAACATATATTGTTATGTTCAAATGAATTATATTTTAGAAAGCTTTTAAACAAAATTTACTTCTCGATGGTAATTTAAATAGAACATGCAAATAATATAACTGGCTCCGTCTTTTTAGCCTAAAGACGGTTTCAATAAATAAATTTTAACATCATAATTCAAATTGTTTTTTACACGCTTAGATTAATTTAGAGTTACTCATTACTCCTAGATAATGTGTGACTTATGTAATATGTATTTGTGGAATGACATATTGGTCCTTGATGTATAATAAATACTTATTAGCATAATTATTTTAGTAGAATTATCTTCACATAACTAATGGGTATACGTCCGGTATAAATTTGTAATAATTAACCATTTTCATTCTCGCACACTTAGTCATAAAACAATTAGAGCAGCATTGAAAAACAATATGTGTGTAGATTACAAATAACAAATGATTTACGCTTGCGAAGGCTTTGGTAAAATTATTTTGAAGTGAAACTAATGTATATAACAATTTTGTTATTATATATGAAACATATTTTTCCTAAATTATTATTTGTATAATATAAAATATTACAAAAGGTCATTGTAAACACGAGTTTGTCTTTGACCCTCGGGGATTTCAGTTCACAAAACATTTAACTAATTGGATTGCGGAATTTATAAAAGAATTATGTAGTTTATTGCTAAATTATTTGCGTCCTTCTAATCGTGATCAAGTCACATTATGAACCCCATATCTTTTAACCTAGGCAAGCTCGTGACGTATTAAAAGTATATGATGTCATTTTATAGTTACAAAATCGCTTGTTCTAATATGAATTTAAAGAAATTCTAACAAAAACTTATATAACCATATAAAACGACACGTATTTCGATAGTTATAAATTAACTAATATGTACATTATAAACTCGGTTTACGAGGGACATGATCTATGTACTAATAGCCGTTAATGTTGACTAGAGAGGAAGATGTGATACTCTAGTCTATTATCTGTTTAGAAATATGTCGTCTTTTTCGCTAAACTCTCAATAAAAATCTTATTTGTAAATATTTTTTATGTTTTATACATGTTAAAATAATAATTAATCAAATGATTTTTAAGATATTAACACAAAATAAACACAGAAACAAATATAAAGTGTCAGTTATTCGCACGAGCTAGATGAGTTTTTAATTACATATATACAAAATAAATATAAATATATAACTCATAAAGGCAAAGGGTAATTCTGCAAAGATATTTTTTATATGGCTGCTTAACAGTTTTTCTTATACGTTTATATTGTAACGACCATATTCTTATCGTATTTAACATCAACACATCACCCACACACGTATAATCATATAAATGACGTCATAATAAACATAATATTTTATGATAGCGACAAACGCCGACAATTATATGATTTAAATTAAAATATATTTTTTATCATAGTACACTTATCACCTACCTCCACTTATAAATGAAACCCTGATATTTCCAAACAATTCAAATAAAATACATATATTATACACAGGCAAATACGATCACAATCAAGTAAAAAATATATAAATTCTCAACAATGAATCCTTACCGTGACTTTTGGAAGTCTCTTAAAACATTTTAACATGTGTTTTTATCGATGTGATTCTAACGTTGTACGAGACAGGCGCGAGGCACGTCCAATAGCAAAGACATTACTGAATGCTGGCCAAGATTGCAACTCGCTGTCTAAACGTCATTATACGTAACGCCGGTGTACTTGACCGTACCAAGAACAAATTACTTGAACGTTGCGCGAATTATACAAATACATCTAACTAAAATTCGTCCGAGACCCCAAAAATGGCGACGGTGTGGGACAAACCAGTTATTTTTTTTAATAAAAACAGGTTGTGTATCCTTCTGTATTGATAACTTTTTATATGACCTTCGGAAATGAAAGTATAACAACCTTTGTTGGATACCTTGATATAGTGAAATGCGAGCCTTACGGCGGTTTATTTCTGAGACTGAGAGACATGTCTCCTCCGCTAATGACCTTTGATAAAAATCTTGTCTGTATTTAAGATAATTACGTTGTTCAATAAAACTAATGACTAGACGTAAGTGGAAGCGTATTAAGATAATAACAGGAAGATATCGTTTCTAGTAACGATGCATACAGTGGAAATACAGATTTTATACTTTACAATCTAATAAATTATACCTCTTACAGTAGAATTTTATAATCGGATAAATAACTTGATTCCATATCGTAATGCAGAAAAATATTATATTCAAATCTCACAGACTTATGATGATATTACCTTAAAATTTTTGTTTTGTTACAAGGAGTACATAATTCGATGATAATTCCGTTTTCTATAATCCGTTTTAAAAGAATTTAATAAAAAATAATACAAAATATTTGTCGCATGACAAATCCTGTGGATCAATTCAAAAAGCGTTGAACTTTGTTAACATGAACACAGCCCTCTTATAACAAGCGAGCAACGATTTGTCAATTGACTAGCATCCTAATAAAAATAGTGATCTATCAACAATTATGCTTATTCCAGATACAAATGATTAATGATATTTATATATAAAACATAAAATTGTCACATATCGTTGTGTAATCGTGAAAGTATTCGTTTGTAATTCATCACGATTCACGACCATCGTACGTGGTGGTCGCGTCCATAGCAAGACCGCTTCTGAAGCCATTGATACAGCTGTTGATGCATTGTTAACTAATTGCGTACTTCTGGTGAATACGCATCTGTAATAACTAATGATGAACTGTTCCACTTCCGTTACCTCATTGTTTCCGTCATGATTAAGTAACTGCCGGGCAACCGTGAAGTGTATGTTTCTAGATACCAGCAAAAAACTAAGAGAATTTATATACATATTTTTATAATACCTGTTTTATGGGATTATGATATGAGACAGATTACATTGATATTTTACATATATCCTTTATTATGTACCTGCTCATATGTGCAAGTAAGCGCGACGCTAGGCAGTATGTAATAAAGTAAATGAAGCTTTTATATAACCGGTAGTTTAAGGAATGTATTATTTGTTATTACAGTTAACAGACATTGTGAACGCGATGTCCTCTCGTGGTGAGCTGCCATTGGAACTGGCACTTCGTGGCCGAAGTGCCTCCATAGCCACAACGCTGCTACAACATTGTGCGGATGCGGATGCCCGCGGTCCGCGCGGCAGGACGCTCTTACACAGAGCAGTTGACGCCAGGGACTCATTCTCCGCCAAGTTCCTAATTGATAATGGAGCTGATCCCAGCCTGACTACTAAGTAAGTTATATATCAGAGGTGGATATTTATTATTTAGTCTACATTTAGCTCAAAACAAATGAAGTACAATAACACAGAGCAACTAGTGACAGAGGTGTTAAAAATTCTTAAATAATAATACTATTGTATAGAATAGATTTTAATTTAACTTCTACATTAAATAATGAGCCTCTATAAACGTTGTGTGAATAATGAAACTGATCTTTGTGGACCTTCTTAATAAGAGCTCATGACTCATAGGACCTCTTTGATAAGTCATCGCATTGATAATAATAATTCACTCTGACTGATATTAGATGCACCTACAAATTAAATTAATGCAGTTCGATTAACTGGATTTATGTATATGTATATTATTGGCGCCAGAGACATTTGCTTACGAAGTAAATTACTACATAGATCTATTATTTTATTTTCACGGCTCGAATAACTGTGAAACAAGATAATAAAGACTCCTGAAGTCCTGGCCCCCAAACGGAATTGACACCTTATGTATTTATTAGGTTTCATCAAACTAAAAATCCGAATTCACTAATTAGTATACGGAAAGATTATCCTATTTAGTTTCCTGTTTGTTTGAATACAAATGTTTGATAATTCGCTTCATTTTAAATGTACATAATAATATTATTTTGACTCGATATAACTTGTTAATATAACGCACAATAAGTTTAGAGGTTACGGAGTTTGTTTTGCATAATTATAGTTAAGGAAATGGTAACTGATTTGAATTTTTATGTATTTTATTGACGTAATCGATAAAAATGGAATATTAAATTCAGCCTTGTAAGTTTGCATTTAATGTATGATTTATTTTAATAATTTATAGGGAGGAAGGCGACACTGTGTTGCATCTCATAGCGTCACTCACAAATAGCTCGTGCGATCAAGAAACAATGGATCAAATGATTGAAATAGCGGGAATAGCTGTACAGAAGGGAGCTGATATTAACAGACAAAACAGAAAGGGATAGTAAGTATTGAAGCATTCCAAAGACTTACTTAAAACTATTCCATATAAAAACACTCATTTATAATAATAACAAAGTATTGTTATAAATAGATCGTGAGATTTTGAATAAAATAAACGAAATAAGCTAACACAGCGTCGTGTTGAATGCCAATGCATTAGTTGCGCAACGTACCCAACATGTCAAACATTACATATGACACGTCCGTTTACATGTTGTGCATCGACTTGTGCATTTTAAGGCGTTGCAAATTGTTATATATTCAATCACTAGATACTGGTTTAGTTGAATTAATTAAGAATAATATTTACTATTACATACTATCATTTGTATTATCCTAATATATTTTATTAATGCTTAAAAACGAAATAGTCTATCATAAAATGTGTTAAGACAGACACAGGCTTGGTACTGTAAATAAACACAGACCAAAATACTATTATCATAAAAAACTTTAATTAATTTTAAATGAAATTCATGTGGAGTTCACGCACACGTCTGACACGCGATTATAATTGAACAAAGTCTCATAACGCAGACTTATATAAACATCATTGATAAGAAAATATATTATATATTTTAACTTAAATGGCAAAATTAATGCACTTAGTATAATTTTAAGGACAAAATACTCGTTAAAAAATATGTTATATAATTATTACTAAATATTACAACTGTCCTTAATCATGCCAAGTCTGTGTATTTTTTTATATACCGATGTTTATATGTATACGTTTTTTGTTCAGCACGCCTCTCCATCAAGCGGTGATCGCGAGAAATCAAAGGATATTCGATCTGTTATTGCAGCAGCCTAATTTGGATACTAATTTACGTACAATATCCGATGAGCACCCGCCATTGTATTACGCGTTAGTCGATGATAGGCGAGCGTCGATATCATCGAGCGAGACATTAGTAATGAATGGGTCTAACCCGTTCGATACGCCCGTCACGAATAAAGACGCATTCACAGAGGATCCGATCGAGGGGAAATCTGATCAAGTCGTTGAGAGATTTTTCGCTGCTAAGCTCCTTGAGAAAGGATGCCAGCCGAATCCATTGTATTCGAGCAGCGGTGATAGTCTCTTACATATTCTGGCGCAGGGATGGTTCGAGGTAATCTCCGTTAAACGTATACAAATATTTAGTTATGGAAATTATTCAATATTAACAACAAAAAACTATTCTACTATAGGATTCAGCTGTTTTTCTAACATCTCATTTAAACGGCGATTTGAACCACAGCAGCGAAGCTGGTTTCACAGCTCTGCACTCAGCGTGTTCTAACGGTCTCACAAGACTGACATCCGCCTTACTAGAAAACGGAGCCAGACCGAACTTACAGACGGCGTATGGTGAACATGACGACACTGTGTACAGGTCTAGATAAAAAACATACTACTAACAGAAATATATGTACATAGTGTGAGAAAATATCTTTATATATATGTAGGTATTTAAAGCTATTTGGATCTGATAGAAGACTTGTTACTATACCAGCCAGGTCGTACGTTCCTCATTGCATCACTGTAGCTTAGCCATTGATATAAATTTAAAAGGAATAACCTCAAAAATTAACAATATGTCTCGTATTGGTCTATTTTTTTTTTAAATGGATGGAACGTGTATTCCAGGCAAGCCGCACTCCATCTGGCCGTGTTGAATAATCACGAGGGATGTGTACTGGCGATAATAGAACATAAGAAACTAGTAGAGAGAGGTGAACTGCCAGCCAATGACAGGTCCAACGTGAGTCTGATACCAAACTTAAACATGAAGAACTCTGAAGGGGACACCGCCGTCAGCCTGGCACTGGCTGAAGGTAATTGTTTTGCATTCAAAAATATTCACTTGTACTTTGCATAGCACCTCAGAAATAAATTAATTATATGAGGAAGAATTAACAATTTCAAGTAACATTGTCGATTTATATTTTTCTGTATTTTATCCTGTATCTTCAAAATATTTTAATAATCTACACTTTATCATATACATGTGTTTTCTAAAATAACGGAGTACTATATTAAGTTTACATAAGTCCAAGTCGTTTGTTTTGCTAGCTTAAATATGGTGAATTCACCCTTGTTCCCCAGGTCATAAACATCTGGTAGCACCGCTGATAGAGGGCGGAGCGGATCCCAACATACGTAACGGAAAAGGTTTTCCGTTACTTCACCAGGCCATAGTCGAGGAGGATTCCAGGACCGCCATCTACTTATTGGACCACGGAGCTGACATGAATGCTTTGTAAGTTCAACATCTCTATATACAAAAGAAAGTTGCGTCAGTTACACTATTTGTAACTCAAGAAGGGCTGTCGGGGTTTGGCTGAAAATTGGTGGAGAGATTGATTAAAAGAAGGGAAAGAACATGTCATGCTTTTCATCTGATTGAAGGAGAAATAAAGTTCGCCTGGTCAGCTATACATTTCTAATTATGAAAACAACTCATACAAAGTCGCTGGTAAAAACTAGTAACCATATAAAATCCTGTATACATCATACATTATCCATTAAAGACATATATTAAGTTGCCCTTCATTCTACTTAAGTTTAAACATTCCTTAGTTCCTCTGATGCCATTACATTTCACTTAATTCAATTATATCGTATTCGTAAAATGTTATTATGAGCTCTAAATGTATTCTTCACAGAACCGATGCAGGCGAGACTCCCCTCCAGCTAGCTATCCATTGTCGCCTTGGTCTGGTCGTGGAGGCGTTATGCGTTCGCGGCGTGGACATGAGCCGTCTGGACGCTCACGGTGTACCGCCTCTTTGGGCAGCCCTCGACTCCGGGCAGGAGGAAGTGGCCAGTGTTAGTTACTTTTTATATTATTAAAAAAAAGTATTCAATTTGACTCGTGGCTTTAAGTATACGTGATGGGTTGAGCTGTCCTATGGTATTGATTTCGCCTATATATTTTTTAATGCTGGCAATATATTTTAAATAACAGATAAGAAAAATAAATTTCACCTTGATTTTAAGAGATTTTGGCATTGGCGAAGCAGATGTTGAGTTTTTATAATCAGATTTTGATTTTATTCAGCTGCTTATGCTACGCTTAGATTTTTGTTGCGAAGAATCATTTTTTTATTGCACATTTTAAGTAAATATGTTCAAGATAATGATCGAAGCGACGCGCTAATGGATTGAATTTCAAATAGCACAGCGATTTATGTTATAATACAAGTAATGTAACCATATGCGAATATTAAATGTTTGTATGTATGCTCATTAAGTTGTATTTAAAATTAAAGGATTTACTATTAATTAACAAGTTGATAGTATAAAGTTCAAGGTCATTGATTCGAGGCAACCATAAACTTGTAAACTCCGATCTGAAGTAGCATGCGATTTAATTAATATTCAATAATTTAAAATGCGAATGGCGAAGGTGTGAATATTAATTTTTAAAATATTTATTAATTAGTATCAATTCTACAATTGTTTATCAATAAGTACAAAATAAGCAGCAAGTGACATCGAAATCGGTTCAGCAATTAAAACTTCACGCGATTAAATTAATATTCTGATTTTATGTATGAGTATTTTTTACTATAAGCGTCATGTTTTGTAATAATAATTGTATGTATAAGCTAAGAATTTTATGAATGTCGGGTTGAAAGTGACATCACCGTGTTAAAGTGGAAATTTCATCAATATCGGTGCAGTCATTTTAATTGTACGTATTAGAATTTATTAAACACATAACAATTTTGCGAAAATTTTATATTAATAATGTGTTATAATTTAAGATATTTAATTAAACTATGAAATTATATATTTTTCATAGTCGATGCGAAATTTATTCATGGAGAAATGAATTATTAAAAATGCAAGCGAATTGATATTTAGTTAAAACAATACAATAAAAGCGAATGTTAAACGTTGCTTATTTTTAATTGAGAGCTGTTATGTTTTTTTTGGCATTTTTATATGACTCACTAGGCTTCTAAGCTACGTTTCTTTAATTATCACTGTTGCGGGTCATCGGGGTCAAGTTTCATCGAAATCGGTGCTGTAGTTTGAAATCAATCCAATGGTCGCGACTTTCACAATAAAAGTAGCATTGTGATTTACAAAGACAGAAGTAAGAGTTGACAGACAAATATTTTAGGTTTTGTTTTACTTTTAAGAATAATCATAAATACTAATGAGGTTTAATAAGAATTGATGACGGCCTCAAAAGTCGCATCCGTTATTAAAGCTGGTAGCGCCGATATATATATTTTTCTTATTATTCATATTTTGCAGTGCTCGCAAATTAATCATTTGGTTTCATACTTGCCGTATTATTTTAGAGAGCTATATATATTACAAATAACGCTTTAATAATTGGAAAATTTCATTAAAATCGAATTTCATTACTTTTAAAAACTTTGTAATATACTAGTACTTCTTCTTAGTCGTTCACTCTTGACAGAGTGGTCGTGGTTGATGACTTGCACTTTCTTTGGATAAAACAGCTCCCGTGATGCGTCTCCACTTATTCTGGTATACGAGTACTAGTAACAACAAATTTAAGGTTTGATTTTGTTATCGCAAGCTATCCTAAAGATGCTACATTTTTTACGCCCTTAATCTCATGTTACAAATAATACATTTTATTTTAAATACGAACGTTTAATTATGACAGTTTTATTATTTTATAAATTTTAATATGTTTATAATTTTACTGGTGTTGTTGAACTATATATTAATCGTCTTACTTTGATCCAATTAACAAATATCGATCCAATAAAAAATCGGTACAGAATTTTTAACTGTAAACGATTCAATAATGCTACCTATATATAGGCGAATTATTTATTAGAATACCAATCAATTGGTTTACTATTTAAACATATTTTCATTGTCATTCTTTTTAGCTATTTTGCGATTTTATATGCATTGATTTTCAGTATATGATTATATGCGACTTACAATACAAACGACTAATAAAATTCAAACGACTATTAGTCTCAGAAAGTTTATTTGCAATTTCATAAATCAAACATCAATGAAAATGGGAATATACATTATGAATATTATTGATAGATACATCTTGTATTTGTAATCTCAAGCAAAATTTTATTGTAATATTATTGCAAAAGCGAATGTAAAAAAAAATTATTCTATCAAAATATTTGTCACTTATTGCCAAATATTATTTACAATTGCCTGTATTTAAAGAAACAATATGACAATTAAGAAGCCTTTGAAATGTCATATTTATTGAAATTGAAATAGGAGGGAAGATTTTTATGTTCGCGGTGGGTCTTAAAGAGAAAAATAAAAACAAATAATTTTTCAATAAAGTCGCCTACACGATAGACACAATATTGAAATCTTTCAATAATTTAATACTCTCATATATAAATACTGTCGTCTTTGTCTTCAAAAAAATTTGGAAATGTATCCTTGACGTCATCGTTGGTGGTAAATTTCTTACCTCACTGCTCTGTTTTTATTTTTGGAAATAGGTTGTATTCACTTATTGGGGCCAGGTCTGGGCTGTATAATAGGTGAGCAGTGAACGCAACGCTGCTCTTCCCCCCCGATGACGCTGTCAAAGCCATTAGGGCTAACAGCTACAGTCAAGTCTTGTAGCTCTTGTGGACAGGCGAGTTGCCGTGCAGTAACAGCACACCTCTGTCAATTTTTCCCGTCTTCTCTCTTAGTAGCTGCTATCTTTTAATTGCTATAATATTGAGACATAGTATTCCTGTTTTATAACCACACTTTTATCTTTACAATTGATTAATAGTCTTTCAGAGTACCAAAAAACCATTGTCATGAGTTTCCCAGCCAACTAAGACACTTTAAACTTCTTGAGATGTGCTGTGCCCTTATAATCCACTTCATGGGGTCTTGTTTTCGACTCAGTTTCATAACGGTAAACTCAAGTTTTGTGTCAAAAAATAATTCGACACAATACACAATCCTGGTCCATACAATACACCATCCTGGTCCATACAATACACCATCCTGGTCCATACAATACACCATCCTGGTCTTCGATGCAGACGCACAAATATGCACGTAAATACTATGCGCTGTTATTTTGGCGTGGGATGAATTCTCGGAATGACTTTTGCATTGACCTTAGACATGGCAAGATGACCACGTAGGATTTTAAAAATTGTTTGCATCGGAAATGATAAAGTATAAAGTTATTACCTTTCGTGTTTAAATATACTGTGAAACTTGAACACCATGCTATTTTTCTTGACAAGAGTCACCGTAAACCGAAGACATCTCATTCAGTGTGCTCGGAAAGTGATATTCCGTGACCCGTGTTAATAAGGAGCTTTGTAACGGCACGATATTCCATATTTCACTTTCCACTACTATTCACGTCGCTTGGTTGACGTAATATTCATGAATTACTATCTTATCAAAGAAAATTTGTGTTTATACTTATCAGCTTAATCACCTTCTTCCAACCCTGTCCATCCGCGAAGACAAGAACGCTCCGTCGCATTTCTGTCTTGGTGTCCAACGAATTTTATATTAGTAGATAGATATGTTTCATAAATTCATATAGTTTATCTTACAAATAAAATAAACAAATATTAAAGAATAATGATCCCACCTTGAAAAACATTAATTATTATCTTTGATCACAAATATTCATACCAATTATGTATTCGACAATGCCAAAATATATTAAGAATTCTTACAATTACTGCTGAGCGATTGCATATACATATAAACCTTTATATAAGCTTAGCTTTTATTTACATCTGAAATGATTTTACCATCGAGCGTTTAGCATTGAATATATTATATAAATAGTATAGCAATAGATAATAATAATTATAAATATTAATAGATTCTAGTTCGTAATGGCGCGGATGCTGACTGCTGGGGGCCCGGTCCTGACGGATGTCTACAAACATTGTTACACAAGTAAGAAAAATATCGAAAAAAAATCTTTGAATTCTTTAAATGTTAAGTTCATTTCTTTTTAGTTTTATCATCAAAAGAAACATCAGTATTTTAAATAGTTTTGCTTACAAACCTGGAATGATTACTGCTAGCTCTAATGACATACTAAAGTAAAAAATATTAAATACAACGCTATATCGTTTTAAAGCTTCTTGAATCTTTATGTTATCAATTCAAATCTAAAACATTGGCACGTGCCTGTGTCGGTGCCTAAGTAACGATGAATAATTACTGCGATTGTATCCTCCCAAAATTGTATAGGGATTATAATTTTCCCAAGCATAAAAGAAGGTGTAAAGAAAGAAATATGTGTAATATTTAACGTAGGATGACTTATGATGTCTTTGCATATTAAATAATTATTATTTTTACTTGAGCTTAGGCTTGTTATAAAGTCTTGTAGTCCAACCCACTACAATTTCCTTTGTTAAATTCATTGACTACTGCTATACCAATTTATACCTTGAACTTTTTTTAAATATTACACTTCTTGTTTTATATTCACTTAAGTTATAAGATCACCTTCTGTATTTTTTACATGTTGTTTTATAATTATACACATTTCGAAAATGTTTGAAGACTAAAAGTGGCATGCATACTCCATTACAAAAATTGTATTATACATCGTTTGCCAAACTAGAACGAAAAAAAATTTTGTCCAATAGTCGAGATTTTTTAAGATTTATCACCAAAAACCTTCCTAACATAAACAAAGACACAAATCATGTAGGGTATCTATATTATTTGGATAAAATATCCTACAACAATTAACGTTGCTGACTCCGAGAAACTATTACTACGCCATGGGAACCAAAAGGATCGTCATTATTATGAAATATTATGACGCGAATGAAATCCTTAATAGTTTTAACTTCTTGTACTTTAATATGCGTGTAGCGTACGTTGTTACTTTAATTCAGTTCCAAAACAATACGTAACGTTTAAGTTACAATAGTTCTATCTGGTTGGCCTCGGCCTGCACCAACACAATATACCTAAAAGCTAGAATTTCATACATCACTAATAAATTGTCAGATACATTAATAAGACTATTTCATATTGTTTATTAATAAAGATTTTTTTTTAACTGTTTGGGCAAAAATATATAATTCATAATTAACGTTTTTAAAATAATATATAAAAGTTTTTCTTAAAATAAACTTTTGACTAAAAACTATATACGAAACATTGAATCATCTTTAGCTAAATGGTTTAACAAATTATTAACGCATTTAATGTTCATAATTATCTAAAAGTAACGATTAAAAGAAATGTAATAAAGTTTCAAATTAACAGAAAAGGAAACTAATAGACACTGATATTCATTTAAGTTTAATAATTTGTTAATAAAAAAACATTGTTCTCTTCAAAAATATCTTTGTGCATTATCTGTACGATCTCGTACGACCAATATCTATTGGTATTAAATATTTTCAGTTAAACGGATTAACTTAATTTAGGTTCGATTTCACCTTTAACATCCTAGAAATTAGATGTGATGTTATACAATTTATTATAATGGACTTTATAATTTAGTCATAGTGCTAGTTCCTTCCTGAGGTATGTGAGCATTGGGACTGACGAGGTAAACACTGGTCAATATATACTATAATGTTCAATTGTTTGAATAAATTTGTACGTAATGCACAAGACATAACAAAGATGGAAAAGCCTTGCTGTGGTCAAGTTACTTACTGCAACTGGAACATGGACTGATTTGACCGGGGATGTACCACCCTCTCAAATAAAAGCGACGTGAAGTAGTCTAATGGCTGGGTTTTGTCTGATGATTTAGAGAGCCTGTTGCTCTTTCCCTTTTCCCATAATTTCTCCTTCATCTTCCACCATCAAGGTCAGCAAAGAATCTGCTGCATGGCTCATGTTGCAGATGTCTATGGGTTAGGTAACTACCCTCCATCAGTTATGCCGTCTGCTGGATTGGCTATAAATAAAATATATTATATTTATGTGTAATATATGTTATGTACAATTTTCACATTTTATTCTCAGACGTAAAGGAACACTAATTTCTTAGAAAAAAAAACACAAGTCAGTATAGTTCAGAGGTGGCGGAAAGCTTATAATGCCCAACATTAAAGATAGATTAACTAAACTAGTATTCAAATAATTTAAATAAGGAATACAGTACACGTACGTGAATACGTAATTTCCATATTGATATTTGTATTTAAAACTATTTTGTATTTCTATCTTAAATAGTAAAGTGGCTACATATGCAGTTGCAATTTAAATTCAAAAACTTCGTAAAACAATATTTCACATCTTTATAAGTATTATAGTGATATACACTTTATTCTACTAATTTATGTTTATTTTGCATAAGCAAGTAAAATATATAAAACCAATTTACCATCTGCAATATTAAAACATTTTGTAACTTAATCGGAGATTTAATTGAACTGAAATATCTCGTGTATGTCAAATCACATTTCTCACATACTTCAGGAGTTGCACTAGTCAAAATTCACCGAAACCATACCTTCCAGAGTTTTTAATGATTAAAAAAAAGTTTTCCATACTTTACGTATACGTATTGTCTAAAGGAGTATAAACCTATCTTTATATATATAATTCTTCTGTGAGTGTGTATGTCACTGAACTTCTCTCA
>DVQO01000107.1:0-30998 GCA_018231785.1 Danaus gilippus
GGTCCAGTCGTTTGAGAGAAGTTCAGTGACATACACACTCACAGAAGAATTATATTTATAAAGATTAAAGCTGAAAGTTATACGTTAAGGTCATACGGAAGAAACATTTCTTGACTAGTCATAGTTCTAAATACATATATTGGGCCTCCTCACAGAAGGACCTATCTCAAAACAACGTGACCGAAATACTTATCCCAAGTACTATCAAAAGAATTTTTTTAAATTGTATGGGAATTATATATTTAGAGAAACACTGCAAAAAGTTTTTAATGGTTATATAATCCCTCCTCCTGATACAAATTTTCTGTCCGTGCTTTTTAACGTACCCTAAATTCTAAATATTATTTTTCAGGTCAGCCATCCACGCAAATAGTTACAACCCCGACCCACAAATACAAGACCTCTATGTGTCGTGATGCCGTCACACGCTCGTATTGCCCGAGAGGCAACGCTTGCCCTTACGCACATTATGAAGAGGAACGTGAGAGGTAATATCTAAATCTACTAAAATACTCACATGTTATCATTAAATCAATTGTTTAGAAAAATGTTCAATTCCTTTATTATATATTGCGTATTTAACTTTTTATTATCTATAGCAATGCGATGTATTCATACGTTAAGCCATTTTGAATATAAAAAATATTTTGTGAAAAAATTATAGCTGTATGCAATCGTATTGTATGCTAATAATATGAATATTGAAATACATATGTATTTATATAATGGCGACTAGATAGACTGGAATTTTCAATTAAATTTATTGTTTAGAAATACACTATGATTGGCTATGGCAATAAACTTAGTCATTATAAATAGGAACAGTAAATACTTAACGTGAAAAAATTTGCAAATTATAGTAAGAATAATTTTAATTGCTATGCAAATAATCTTCTACTTTTTTTAATTCATTCGATAATATTACTATTTTATTATTTCCCTTTCCGTGTTTTTTGTTTCTTTACATATGTGATTTCATGAAAAATCTTATTTAATCTGAGAAAACAAAATAGCAACAACAGAATTATTTTGGTGTAATTTTATGAAGATTATTTCCTAAGTTTTGCTTTTAAGGTAACAATAATTAGCAATCAAATTCATTATTTTATCTTTTGCCGTTTGCAAAGCGAAATATGTATCATGTAAACATTATGCAAATTTATTTTATATAATACAATTGATTTTTTTTAAATAAATTAAACACCATGTTTTTGTTTGTTATTTTGAACTTTTATAAGTTATTCTGAGTTATTTTAGACTGACATATCTTTTGTATAAAATTAAAGATTATCACAAGAGCCACCCATATGGTCACCACTAGTAATAAACAAGAAACCAAAATTACCTTTACTTAAACTACGTGTATACGTATAATATGTATATATTCTATGTTAAAAAAGTTTAAATGTTATCAATTCAGTCTTATCAAACATTTTACTTTGATATCTTTGAATATAAAGTAAAAATATTGCGTGTGAGAAAAATATCTTATTATTCTCCATATTAAAGTTAACTTAACACCATCAGATACAGGTGCTTGCCAAACAGTTCGGCTGTGAACAATGGCAACTACTACATACAGAACGTACCAAACATACAGAACGTACAAAACATGCCAAATATACCCAATATACCGGTGCCTTCGATGATGCCGCCGATGCAGCCGATACTGCCGCAGATATACCCACGCTATCCTCTACAACACCACGTCGAAAACTATGTACCACGTTAGTATTATCATGGGATTTTTACTTCAGCAATCAATACAATGATACATTTCTTATAAATATATTTCATTAAACAAGGATCAAATGTTGCTTGGATATGCGGTAGATGTTTTAATTAAAAGTTAACAACATTATTTTTATGTGTTTTATGTACAGCGATGGATATTTTTTTTTTATGTTTTTTAAATATTGCAAACATGTGTGTAATTTAAGAAAATTTATTTCCAATATTCAATGACTCGTACAGATACAATGCGTCACAGTTATGTTTCTATTTTAGTTCACACTGTAATGAGAAACTCATATCTGTAATCTGGCAAACATAAAAGTTATTTTCAACCTTATGTTGTCTCATTGGTCTAGCTAACTATATATATATACATTTTTAGAACAATAAAATATATATATAATCAAATGGATGTATATTTTAGCAGTGCAACCCATACCAGCACAACCGATGCCACAGGAAATGATCCCAAACCCAGAGTATGCTCCGGACAACCCGCATCCTGAGTGCATTCAACAAACGTAATTATTTTACTTATTACAGTAAGACAAATTAATGAGAAAATTAAATATTTCGGATAAAAATCTGCTATTTTCATGCAAAAACTACTAAACTGATTGCTCATAATACCTACTTATCACTTGAACAGATTATACATTTAAATAAAAGACTGTAATTGTTTACTTTAGTTAGTCGATTTCTACGACTCCGACCACGAATTTGTCTAGTGTCAAATAAAAATAATATTTCTGTTCAACTAATAATATATTGTGTATTTAATGCCTGAATACATATCCTTAAATATAATACCGTTTAGATTAAATAAACAGTAGGTTAATATTTAATATTATAAATTTGTAGGAATTATGCATCCGCCCTCGTGCCAAACCAGGCTCCCGTGCCTATAAATCAAAAAGGGCTGATGATACCACTAACAGAGCGGCCATACTACCCTCGCTACGTGACCATTCACGAAGAGCCGTCAAACAATCTACAGTACGTTAGGACGGAGTACGTTAGTCCTGTATATCAAGGACCTAACAACGCTGGCCCTGTAGCTAGCTATCAGGAACAGGGTATACCCATGCCAAATATGTTCGTGCCGGTGCAACGCGAACCTCAAAGAAATATCAGCCCGTACGCCTTTGATGATCGTAAGTTGTGACATATACTGAGTATGTTGTATGAAAGTTAATTTAGTCATTGTAAAAGGTCTAATACCAAATTATTTTTTAACTATGATGTTGTTTTATGTTATAGCTATTAGACTGTATGCTTAATATCTGCAAAAAACATTATATGTAATAACTGTTATCACAAAATTACCCAATCATATTTTTCTTTCTCAAAATTCATCTAAAATAATTACACAAAATTTTATGGATATTGCGCCATTTTTTTACTTAAGCGCCAATACTCTAAGGCAAATTGAATGGAATTTGACGAGCTATTTTTGAATTGTGACAGAATGATGAGTGAACTATTATCGTTTTAAAGTTAATAATGATCTTTGATTTTTCAGCCATATCATCAGAGTTGCTGCCGGAGTATCGTGTGAAGACGGGTTATACACCAAGAGAACTTAACACCGAGCCTACCTGGCCGCCTGCAAACAATGTAAGTAACAACTCTATTATGTCACCTAGCTCTCATACTTAATTATTGCATTCAACTAGTCTTTACGAAAGATCACCAAAACGTTTATTGTAACAATTCAGCTTAATGGCATACAATTTGTTATTGATAAGGATGTAAAAAGATGTACCACTATATATATTTTTTTTTAATTATTTCTGTACAAAGGCAAAGTTGTGATTTTTGCAGCTTAGTATAGATTAAGTGTCTGGGTTGAAAGAATGTACTTTTTATTCAACATTTTTTTCCAGTATTGGAACAATTTTAACAAATATAAGATTTTTGTGATACATTTAATTAATTTTGCTATAAAATGTATTCTTATGAAACATTTAAAGGTTATATGTGATTGTATTTAAAAATGTTTTACAGGTATTTAATTTTGATCCAATGAGGAATGCATTACCACACTGTCCATCTACTTCAGAAGATGTAAGTTATCTAATATAATAGTGAAAAAAATGGTATATGTATACATACATGCTACTATTCTTTAATTATATATATACAGTCAAAATCCAAACCGAAGTCCTATTACATAGATTAATAATTTTATGAGAAACTATTTTAATATTTTATTTAAAAATTTTGGATAAACTAAATATGTTTAGTCTATGTTAAATAACTTCAATACTACACTAGTTTAGTATCTACATTCATATATATTTTCAGATGTTCGCTGTACCGAACGATCGTAGAGTTGTTGGTGCGGACAGACTCACCTCAGTGGCTGATAGACTCACCAACAGAGCGGATGACGTAAGATTAAATAATCCCTATATTTACTTTCAAATAATATATTTTTATATTCATCTATATGTTCTATATAAAAGAAGATCCTTTAATATGTAATTGTGAAACCCTAATACACGAGAGAAACCGCAAGAAAAACTAGTTAATCATAAAACTATAATCAAATATATTACCACAGATTACCACACATATAATGACATCCATAATGTATGAATGTGTTTCCCTATTAAAATAATACTAAATAAATGTTAACCATTAAATCTTATATATAAAACTCAACAGCAGGAACTGGAAGAGGAGCTGCAAGCGTTAGAGCGTCGCATCGACACCGAATTTAAGAGCACCGACTGAATGAGATAATAAAGGAATAACCAAATACAAGGAGACGTGTAACAGATAGAGTTCATTGAACTCGTATATAAATGATGTATGTTTTTATAAGAGTATAGTTGTGTCCATATACATATTACATACTCTTTGTGAGTCTAGATTGTTTAGTAGTTTACTATTGTTCTGACGGTGTTGACCGATGTTAGTGTTGTAATGGATATCCATGAACCATAATTTATTACGTGTAGTAAGAAATGTATAGTCGACGTGAACTCCCTATATATTTTTATATATAGATCATCTGGTTATTTAAGCACTAGCTACGTATTAGAATATACTCCGACTCTAAAATATAAACAAAATATAAATTGTTGATTTATGCTGAAATATTTGACTTAAGTTATTAATTAATAATTAAAGAAATTATTATCATATACATTTCATATGGCTGATATGTGCTACAAAATCTGTTTGTATAAAGATATAGTTTTGATTAAAAAAAAACGACGTTAAGGTGAGAGTTCGTTATAATTTTTTTATAGTATTCACGGCAAAAAAGCCAAGTCAACTCATCAGTGCCTTATCATAACTGCATTGCCTAACTACATACGGAGAGTTTCAAGTTTTTCCATTCAAAAATCAACGTGAATCAAAACCTGTACATACAGGACATGTAGTTTGACAATGCACAACTTGTGATAAGGCTACTAGCCAGTAGTCGACGATGAGCTTATCATTTGCTTGACATAGAACTCGATGAAGGATCTCATCAACATTAATTTACGTCTCGTATATTATTTGACCTCCATTTTCATCAGGAAAACAACTCGTGATGTTTTGATGTAAGGAAGAGTTAGTATTCTTAATTATTTGAAAAGGAGTCAGACAAAACGTAACATCATATCTGATCTATCAGCTACAAGACTTATTTTTTTAATTTTATTATGACATTTTTAAATTCAGTCACATTTATAGACTTTGCTTGTGGCATTCGTAAGAAAAATTAAACTCATTTTTCATTTATATGGATGGCTTCCCTTCATCAGGTTTTTTACATAAATTAAAAATACATACGTGACTACAAACTATAAAAAGATGAAGTTAATAAGACCCAATATTCATTATGAATTGTTAAAATATATATTTTGACAGTTGTGTTACTTATTAGGACTAATATATTACTACATATACCATATTATTACGGTAATAGTAATATGACTTCTATTGATTTATAAAACTACAAATTTGTTTAAAATATTTCTACTATATTTTATATTTCTATCCAACGTTGAGATTTAAGTCGTGTTTGCAATAAAAGAACCTCATTGGAGACATGATTTAAATAAGTTATTTTTATGATCTTTATTTATTTGTAACGTTATTTATAGTTAATTTACCGATTATTTTTCAATTATAGCAAATTTATAAAAGCACGTGCCAAAATCATAGAGCATCACATCATACTAGGCGTTATATGAAATTAATGTTATATAAAAATGGCTGAAATTTCTTAACAATAGTTTGTTCCGAATAGAATAATATAAACATCATAATATTTCTTCGACATTATAAATCGAAGCCCAAACCCACACTATAAGCCAAATTAGTAACAGTTTAATAATTCCTAGAATAACGGTATGTGTTTTTAATTATTTATTCATTTAGTCAATCGGGTCGGAGTATAGTTGTAATGAATTATAGTTTACCGAAATTACTTGTTAGTCCTTTATGAATGTGATTTATTTAAGGGTAAATATAATATATATACTACCAAATATATGAGGTCCCGTAGGCGGTACGTCGCGAGTTGTTGATTATGTGACGGTAGTAACCTGTAGGTATATAGAGCGTATATTAATTTTAAGTACATACATTTGTTTTCCTACCAGAATTGTCGCAGTTACTTTTGTTCAAATTTATTTTAAATTCCTAAATTATTTAGCGTTATACCTTAGAAGAATAGTAAAATATAATCTAAATAATACATTTAACATCCAAACAATAAATTTAGAGATAAATTTAAGATCTTACATAATAATGTTTAAATTTAACATAAACCTTAAACAGCCGAAGCTTAAATGCAATTCGATATAATTTAGTTATTATAAATATGTGTACAAGTTTTTATTATAACAAAAGGCAGTGATGTGATAATCTGTGATTCAAAAATGTCAATGGCGACGAGATTTGTTGGTCATGAGATTTAATGCATATTTTTCAAAACGGAAACGTGGAAGAACAATAAAATACTTAGAATTTGTTGTTTAAAACATACAGCCAATTTTGAAGATGTTGACTCTCAAATTATAATATACAATTAACTGCTCTGAAAGTTGAACATCGTTTTCGTTAGACATAAAAGAGCATTTAATATTGTAATAATTATACCGTCTCTTGTGTAATTTCAAATTACGAATTTTTTAAATTCGGGTCGTGGTTCTTGCCGTCCAGTATTTGACTGTTCTTTAAAAATAATCAAATAAGGCAATTTGACCATTATTTTTTTTAAACAACACTCAAAAGACATTTTCATTATTATTGAATAGAATATTTTTTGTTATATTTTTTTTTCTTAATGGTTGCATTTAATTTTTGTGACTCATATATAGCGATCATGTGTTGTTGTCAAAAAAAAAGTTTTTAAATGTTATTTCGTCAGACATAACATTATTCATATTAATTTACCACCACTATTTATGAGACAGACATCGGCCTAAGGACACTGCGATTTTATACGTTTTATAGTCTGTATTAATAATAAAGATTAAACATAATTGAAACCAGGAGTTGTTTAAAAACGAGTCTTCTCTTGTTGCTCTTCAAATAGATGGCGCTGTCCGAATCGGTGGAGCATAGACTATTGAATGTTAATTATATGAAAGTGTTTTGACTGATCGTAATTTACTTGAACAGTTTTCAAAATGTTATATAAAGGTTGTTCATGAAACACAAAATAATTATACAATTTGCCAAATCACTTTATATACTTCTGTTCTATGTTAGTCAATTCGGGAGCCGTATTTTAAGATGCATTTTTTATTAATGTCGTGTTTCATATATAATTATATGAAAGAGTGATATATTTATATATAAATTTCAAATATATTTTACTCCCCCTTAAAGTGCACCTTTACGCTGTAAATGAATGCTTCTTTAATTTGACATTCAATATTTATGTAACGTATCTTTGTGCAGAAATTCCAAAATAATATATATTGTTAATTTACATCAATCTCCCAAATTATTCTTTAGTCGGTCTGTGGCATACAGTTATGGATAAAAAAATATCAAGAAATGCTGAATGTTACATGTACAGTAAAATTCCAAGTAGACGTGTTTCTTTGTCGTGATTGTCGTGATTCTTTGAATAGAACTAGCATCTTAAAGATGCTATGAAACAATATATATAACATATAATGTATATATATATGTCTTTGAGCACTTACTTGGAGATGTGTATTGGCATTAAAAATTATTATCGCATTAGAGAGAAACATAATTTCATTCAAAATTTATTTTTAAATTTGTTGGAATCTATCAGAAAATTAGTTTTGAAATCTCTTTATAACTAGTGTACTGTAACAGATATCACGGGGTAATTTAGTCGTAATCGAAGCTTACGTACATGTGACGTAAGTTTAAAGGCTATTTAGATGTACTGACCTGACTTTGGTCTAAATAGACACAAGTCTTAAACTTGGTAATGCTAGGTATGTTTATATTTTTGGTATTTGGGGAGCGATATCTAAGGCTGGTGATACAACTACGTATTCTCTAGGTAGAGTGGAAAATGTATAAATTGTTAAGGATATAATATAGATACAGCTGAGAGATTCAACTCAACGCCGTCATTTTTTTTTCTTAATATGTACATATGTTTTGTTACTATTTACATTAATATATATTACCACAATTGCGATCATCTTTTAGCAATATTTATTCTATTATTATTATATTTTGCAAGGACTCATTTGCTTTGTGATCTCAAGACGTCCTAAATAACTTAGATATATGTATATATGAGGCAAAATATTTGTAATTTAAAAATAACACTAGGGGTTTTTCACTCATTCATGTTGAGGAATAATATAACTTTGCCTTTTGTTGCAAAAGTTGTAACATCGTCGTCACAACATGTTATTGCCAATTGATAATTAGCAGTATGTTCAGGATATTTCCCTTTTACAAAGTAATTTAGGAAGACCCACTATTATTTTTATCTTAAATGTCACCGTACCATATTAATATGTGGTCTGTTACTACTCTGTGCAATCGTATTACGTGCAATAAACGTTCTATCACAAAGTATGAAATGTTAAAATCTATCAAGCTTGTTTACCGGAATGTATGATATGTAATTAAAAATAATATACATATGTATATATGTCCATACTACCCAAGTCTTTAACACCATATGCTGTTTCAACTGTTCCGAGTAAAGAAGATGATGATTACATTAAATCTGTCGAATAAGTCCGTTGTTTTACAGGAGTGGCTTGTTACGAGCAGTTTTTTTTATAGTATAGTAAATACCAAATTTATTTTGGTGGTTTTTTTCCTAGGAAAAGTTATTTTTATTATTTATAACAAGGTCTGTTTAAAGACCCTAATATAAAAGGCATTTGATGTTTCGGGTCCATATTATAATTTGGACCCTGTAGACTGCTTTATAAAATTTGTAAACATTGACGGGCAGGTCGCCCATCCGAGTGTACTTCGGTTAATGTTTGTGTAAACGATTTTCATAGTTTAAATCATACATAAATATTGTTATAAAATATAGTTTTGCTAATAAGTATATTTATTTTTAGCATAGGATTTGTAACATTTTTAGCGTTGGTATTTTTATAATGCTCTTGTTATAATCACATACAATGGTCAAATACATTGTGTTTCAAATTCAACAGATTATTGTTGTTTGGGAACATAATATATTGTATCAGAATTCTGCACATTAAAAATATATATCGTAAATTATCATCTGCAACAGAATCTAGCGCTAACTTAACTCTCATAAGCATAATGATTTAGTACTGATGTATAATGTATATTAATTTTGGAAGGATAACCAATTGTAGGACAGTACCTCGCACGCTACTTAACTCAAATAGATGATATAATATAGATTTTAGGCCAAAATAATTTAATGTCCATAACTTCCATGTATAAAGTCGGATCATTTTGATAACATAATATTATAATGTTAGATTTAACGAGTGACTTGTAACTTCCTAGATCTTAATATTCATTGTTGTGAATGTAAAACTCGTATCACTCGATTTTTATTTTTAATATTACTAAATGTATCGGGTATTCATTTGTATGAAGTCCGGCGTCGGGTTGCGTCTTTCAGTTTTATTTTTATATAATTTTATTGGAGGTGAGAAGCCCCCGATTGAATGTCAGTGGTTGCATTTGTTTAAGAATGCATAGATTTTGTTTACTCTTTAAATTTGTAACATAATTGTAAAGCGTTTAAAGCGCTAGTAGGTGATTAATGTCAGACGGTAACAATTATTTTACATAATTTATGATTGACCTTTTTGTTTTCTAGAAATTAGTACATGATATATAAATTTGGTGTAAAATATCTGTTGCTTTAATAGTTGGATTGGCTGTATTTTGTGTGAATTTATAAGTCCTTGTATAAGATTACATCTGAACAGTTTCTAGTTATACAGTCGGGCTAAGTAGAGCCCATTAGAAGTGCATTTCCATACGCAATAATATATTATTTGTTGCTTGAAGAGTTTTGTTTTAAATCTTTTTCTTTTATGAATTAAAATGATTTGTGGTATATGTTATGTTTTATTTATTTCGTTATTTATAAGTTGATTTCAGAGGAGATTTGATAATCAAACAAAAAATTTGTCACAGCCAGAGTGCATTTTTTTGTTAAGGTCTTTAAATTTGAAAAATTGCTGGTCTACATGTAGGTATATTAATTATATGTTATTATGGAGCAAATTTGTCGAGAATAATAATAAACCCTGACCAAGTGTTTAAACCATATTTTTTGTAAATCTCAACATGACACAATTTTCCTGTGACTTTTTCTTAACTCATATCAGCATTTTGTTTAAATTTACCTATCATACATATGATATACATGATTTCCTTAAAATAAAATCCAAATTTTACGTATAAACTAAAATAAGAAATAATTTAAAGCATATTAATTGAATGTCGGATTTACTGATGACGCAACTTTATAAAGCTGTTCACGTCGGTTTGATAACATTTGTTGAACTAATAGCCCGAATGATTCATGAACGAAGGTGACTCACATTACAACCCCCAGCTTAAGCCCCCTTTAACAACTCTGTACCTATCACAAACTCTCACAGTTGCTTTTAATTAGATTACTACTTATTTTAATATTCAATTATATGTATATATTCATAAATAAAAGACACAATTTCCCATCCATTATCGACTATCGGGACTGTACTTAAGAAAATTTTAGCAGGCGCGCTCTCTTGAATAGAAACATTAAGTTTACTTATCAATAACAATAACTGTACTTTAATTAATTTTTACTATAAAATTACATAATGAATCATTTCTGACTTTACCAGATATAAATTGTTGGAAGGGAAAAAATTATACTTACCTATAAATTAGTAAACGCAGCTTAACATTAATTCTAGCAACAGGCAGGGGTTTCTCATACGTTAGACGTTGTTTTACTTGTTTAAAGTCAAAGCAAGTCACTCAACTTAGTATGATATGGCATAAGGGTTTAGAATATATAAACTTCGAACAATAAAAAATAAAAAGTCCTCATATACTTATTAGAGACTGCTCGCAAAATTCAATTTAATTTATTTGTATTCTTTAGAATTTCTCTTTGAAGATTTACTCTTTATTTTATATTAAAAATCAAATCAATATTTTTGGAAATATTGAAATTTCTACATAAATATAAATCAAAAAGTGTACAGTTATAAATAGTAACATTTTACAAGTTGCTTTGAATCTTTAAGAAACTTAATAATGTGTACCCTACTAAATGTGTACAAATACTATTCCTACTAACAAATGTTAGCAGTTATTCATAAAATACTCTTTAAATTTAAGTTTTCCAGTAACTGGATTAAGTTATAAATTTAAATATTAAATAGGATTTTATTTCAATAACTACTTGCTACACTGTGAATTTAATAGAAGTTTAAGAAAGTAAATAAATATATTAAATGCTACTTATACTTTTTAATGACCTATTCATGGCAGCACAAGCGGATCTTAGAAAAGTCTTAAGTATTTCGTAGGGAAAATGTAAAACGAAAAACGTTTAAAGAACTCACGTAAAGAGTCATCAGACAAGACCTCCTAATTGTAATTGCACGAATGCACACTTAACGAAAAGGGTTTTAATGAACTGACGATATGCGACTCAGGGGAGAAAATAAACCGCCCTTAGTCACTCCCCAAACATTTCCGACCTCCATCCAGATGTTTCGACTAAGAAGTTAGAGGCCTTATATTCTGGCCGTATACTATAAAACATAAAGTACAATAAAAAAGCCTTAAAAAATCTCCTTGCCAACAGAACATAAACTCTATTTAATCCTAATTAAGTTTCTTTTTTAATCAAAAACGGGTATATTTAGATATGTCGACCTTATCTAAAGCGTGGATAAATTAACATGGATTAAGATTTTTTAGTAGGAAATACAGTTGACGAGACCAAATAAAAAAACAGTGTGAAAGATTTTCCATTTTAAAAAGTAAAATAAATGTCCCGAACTTCAGGCAAATGTGATAATAGATTATAAAGCTCATGTTTATATGACAACTTTAATATTGTTAATAGTTTGAAACTCTTTATAATTTGTATTTAAGCAGGCGGAAGAGTTTATTATAATTATTTTAATAATAATTTAGGATAACGTATCCATGTAAATCTAACAACATTAAAACATTCCGTACCTGGGAACAACAACAAAGGTGGTAAGTTTATTTGAAATTGAGTTTTTGAACGTGACGCACGCGCTCCCTGAATATATTAAGATTGCCGACCACTTCATTATTCAGTGCAAAATGTTAAAAGGTACGTTTGAATTTCCTAGGCTTATTAAATAAATTTATTTATATTAATAATGCTAATTATTTATGCTTGTTTAGAAACTTTTGTTACATATATTTATTTATTCAATAATTATAACTTTATTGCCGAGCGAATTTAATTATTTCATTGTATTGTTAGTGATATGGGAGCTAGGTTTTTAAGAAAAATTCATTTATTGAACAGTTTTATTTCAAAAAATATATATATATCTTATTTTATAAAATAAATATATGATCCATCGGTAAAATTTTTCTTTCTTTTACTATTTAGTGCATAGACATAAAATTAAATGGATTGTACAAAATATCCATAGTGCGTTAAAAATTCAGACTAGTTTAATTGAAGTTTTATTAACTGTGCGTATGTTGTTATTGTTTTATTTCATTTGCAATATGTATTTAAAATATATATATTTACATTATTTTGTGCAGGTAGATAGAGATATAAAAAATAAAAAAAAACATGAACTATAAAAATATCTAATACACATTTATAAAATTGTATTAACAGTTTTCTAAAGAGTCTAACAGAGTTAATTATTTTTTAATTGATATTTTATTATTACGAAATGAGCAATAATGATCATTGTTTACCAGTTTTGGTATTAAATGTACTATTATATTTTGTATATCAATTCTAAACACCGGTTTCTTAATAAGAGAAGTTTGATTTTAAGGTCTATGTTCGGAATTTTCATTTGTTGATTTTGGTCTAAGACGCACAACAGCATAGTCCATTAGTCATAACATATTTTCATTAGTGTCATAAAAACGCTAAAACTCTACTGGTTGTTGCCCCTTTCATAATAAACAATATGTGAGTCACCCCGAAATGAGGGAGGTCGCGTGTATGAATGCACTTCTCTCTTTCCGCTGTAACTTGAACCGCCTGTCCCTCTAACACATTTACTAATTGGATTACCAGGGAAGGAACGCTTAGTGGCTGAGAGATCAGAATAAGCTGGTATCAGTAAATAGTCGGGGTTCTGTCCGATGAAAATGTATTTCGCGGCTCACTATGAATTATGTTTTGATCGTTTCATTCATAAGCAAATATTTACTTTACGAGTATTTAACGAATATCACTAATGGTTTTTCTTACCTTGTGTTGATTATTCGTTACAGTTATTAAAATTAATTGAAATTGTTCATTGTTATTAAACAAAACTACTTTTTCAGCGTTAATATTGTACTATGTCCTGTACATTATCTATCTCACAGGATGTGTTATTGGACTGGACGCAGGTATATTATGTAGTTTCACATAATTAATATATTGTTGCCGAGCAATGAAAATCATATTCTTAAATATTAAATACTTATTGTAGAGGTTGTTGTCCTGCGAGCCGTTCGTGGTAGAGATGCGCGGCTTCCTTGCGGCCAAGGAAAAGTGTTTTTAGATGGACCAGACTCATATGTGCTGTGGCTTAAAAATGACAGAGATTTCCTGTACAGATTTCCGAATGAAGAAACAGAACGGCGGTAATAATTTAATTTTAATTTCTATATAGAAACATGCACAGAAATTTAAAATACAGTAGAGTATATTTATATCAAATAATTAATTCATAATTTGTTTGTAATTTTTTAGAGTCGTCAACAGGGATAGGTTATTTGGAACTTCGTGTGAAGAAGGCACATGTTATGACGACACCTCTCTTGTATTAAAGCGAGTAAGTGAACAAGACGGTGGGATTTATCGATGTAGAGTACACTACCAAGCGTCTCCATCTCTAGACTACGTGATCGACGTTAGGTTAGTCGGTAAGTAAAATTATAACTGCATACACATTTCATACTGCATTACATCATATTTCATCGCCATCCTTCTATTTATAGATTCTCCAGGCATCCCTAGAATTTTTAATGAAGGAGGTGAAGAAATAAAAAGAGGCTACGTAGGTCCACTCAGTTTGGGTTCGAATATGACTTTGATTTGCGAAGTCGCTGATGGTGGGTATGAACTGAATTTTCTTTGATATCTTTTGCTTCTATATCTAATCAATGATGATATTTAGATCAACCCGATACACTTGTGTACTGGCGTCGTAACGGTATACTGATCGAGCGGGCGCACACGGTCCGAACTGGAGTATTGCGTGCTGCCGTTCGTGTGCGCAACGCAACGCGAGACGAACTCGATGCGCACTATGAATGTTTGGCACAAAACGCTGATGTCACCGAACCTTTGAGTGCCAGCGTCGTGGTTAAAATGTACCGTGAGTAACTTAACTATAATACCTAAAGCTATGTTAAAAGATCTTTACCGTCTTATAATTTGGTTATAAATGACTTAAATTATTATACTTCACTTTCTCTGCCATTGATGGGCAATACATCCGATAGTAGATATATTCATATATACCAAAACGACGGATTTCAAAACAGAAGCACTGAAAATTAAAATAGATATGTAAGGATCTCGTAAAGTATAGATAAAGGTTAAAGACTAAAATTAAATGATTTCGCAGTTCCGCCACTTAGCGTTGAAATACGTCTCAACAACAATTTCGACTTCGAAGCCGGTCATCCCAGAGTGGTAGACTGCGTGATTATCGGATGCGTACCACCACCCGCAATTACGTGGCACCTTGGGGAACAATTACTACGGCCTAATGTGCACAAAGTACGTTTTGCTATAAAAAATTGTCTCGTTTTAATGTTTAAAAATAAATAAATATATTTTTTCTTATTCAAAAAATAAATAAATATATTTTTTCTTATTTAGGAACTTCATGACGGCAACTATACGGTATCTTCTCTGACGTTAGCGCCTTCTTTGCGGGACTCCAAACACGATTTAGTTTGTCGAGCTCACAATTCACATTTACCAACCTCTGTGTTCGAAGACAAAGTTACTTTAAACGTTGGGTGTAAGTTATATAAATTGCACACTTAAGAAAAAATCTCTTTATCGAAACATGTCATATTGCCTTTGGTATTTGATTTACTACATGTAAATGTTATTTTTAATTTGAATTAAATTCTTCCCATATGTAGATCGTCCTCTGTGTCTAAATAATCGAGAAGAGACCGTTGGAGCGCTGGTTCAGGACGCAGAGACAGTTAGCTGTGTAGTGGAAGCCTCGCCTGAGCCGCTGCAGTTTAGCTGGACCTTTGCTGATTCTAGAGTATTATACACCAGTGTTAAGGTTATTCATCTTATTTATCAATATGCCATCAGTTATTATTATAAAAATTCGATAAACTTCTACAACAACTGGCACAACCATTATTTACTTCAGACCCATTACTACGGTTTCATGAGAATGAAATTTAGTATTAATTTGTATATCCTATTATTTATAAAATAAAATATTTTCTTACCTAATATGTATATGTAAAGCATTAATTAATAATTAATTTGCAGAAAGTATCAGGGCATCACAATAGGTATTCATCAACACTAACATGGCTTCCAAGAGAAACAGATATCGGCCTTCTTTTATGTCGAGCGACAAATTCATTTGGAGAACAAAAACGACCATGCTCGTACAGCATAGTTCCTGGTGGTCCACCGCACGCCCCTGAATGTGTGGTATTGAGATCTTACCCCCATTCTGTACGAGTACAATGTCAGAAAGGTAATTTTAGTTATTGTAAAGAGCTCCACTCTTTAAAGCTTTTCAAATATTTTTTTAAATAAATAATTAGTAAGACACGTTGATTTTTTAAGTAGAATATAATATGCAAATATTTTTAATATATTTACACAAAAATATTGACAGGTTGGGATGGCGGCAGACAACAAACCATTCATTTGGAGCTCATCGGTATGGACGGTACGGTCTTCCACAACATATCTAATGCAGCTGGGCATTTCCTTTTACCTGACATTGAAGACGACAGAAACTTGACAGCACTTGTGTATGCCAGTAGTCCAAGAGGAAGGAGCAAAACAAGAACTGTGCATTTACAAACAATAACTCCTCTAAGTCCCTCAGGTCCGTATAACAAAAGAACATGGTTAAAGAAATGGTTTTTTTTTTTAAGTTATTATTGTCGTAGGCTACTCGTGTTTAAAATAAGAAAGACAATATATAATCATTGTAGCTGTGGCAGAAACAGTTCCTCTTTATTCCTGGACGCGATGGATGGAAGTGACCGCAGGGGCGATAGCCGTCACCGCAGCCATTGCAGCATCAATTATCTGTATCAAACTAATGAAGACCAAACGAGAGAACATGGAAATGAATCCGGATTTAGTTTCCAGGACTGATGGTAATTTATTTATTTTTCTGTAGGTACTACTCTCATTAGCTTTCGATTATGACTTGACCCAATATTGTTTTGTGTGACAGTGATTGGACTATTTAAACTTTAAAGAAAAGTACGCCATATTAATAGATTTAACAAGAACACGCAAATGTAATAAGATATCCTCTAATAAGTATGCCGGATGCAAAGAAATAGTTAAAAGAAATGAATGCAAGTAAATGACTAACACCAATAGCTTTTCTTCAGTTTTAATACACTTGGGACATATTTTGATGTTTTAAACATATAATTATTTACATTGTTTCGCTTCACAAAGGTTCATTCCATCGAGAGCCAGACTTTGCACGTGAAGAGCGGGTGCTGGGAACAACTAATATAACCGTTAACCAGTTAGCTTCTTGTCAGAACGTAAGTAAATGCCGTTTTTACGTCACAATGTAAACATTTCGTCAAAGTATACAATATGATCGTTAATATAAACTATAAACGTCAAGTGTTTTGTTATACTCAAATCTTTAAAATGGGCGTGTCTTATTTACCGTGACATTAACAGGCTTAGTTACATATAAGGAAACATGAAAGTTTTGCATTTGCTAACAATGTGATGATCGTCTAAATAAAAGAGTCCATTGAAAATATGATAATTTTTATTATAAGCAAACTGTCTTATCATTAAATATTTGACGTATAACATTTTGTAAACCACTTAAAATAAATATTCTATTCCAAATAACGTTTTAATAATTTTATACTTATGAATTTTCCAGCAATATTCTGCTTCACCAGTGCCAGCTTGTCGCGTGCTGGTTGGATGCGCTGCTCAAGACTCCTGTCCAGCATCACAGCATTCTTACTATGTCTAAAACTATAAGTACCACTATCCATAAATAAGGTCTTTAGAGCACAAATACGTAAATTAATATTACTTAATTATCGTCGCTTAACAATAAATTGTGACTGCTAATTATGTATACTAGAAGCAACGTATTTAATAATCAATACTCTAGTCAAACTAGTCATTTATTATTTTAGTTAGATAGAGTAAGGGCTACAGATTAGCTATTATCTCCCTACTCCAAAAAAAAGATTCGACATTTGTGTATAAATATTTTTTTTGTAACATAAAAAAATTAAAAGATTGTTACTACCAAAGAAAATCTAGATATATTTTATATTGTTCTTAAGACACATGTGTAATCCTGCGGAAGAATAATTAAGAGCCTTATGATTCTCATCCTTGTATTTGTTAAAGTGTAACGAAAATACATACAAGCTGGTATAGGGATATAATTAATTCAATACAACACATAAAATGTTTGGCTTTCTTTATATTAACATGATATGATGTACATATATTAAATTGTTCCCATTCACTTGTTTTTAGATATATTTAAGTACCTAATATTTATAGGTATATAGATTTAGCTAATAAAATTACTAAAGCCGTATACATCTAATGCATGTTTTAATGGTTTACCTTCACTTGATATAATATAATATGATATGATATATTTATATTTATATATATATATAATAAAATTAATTCAACAAATAGATCATTAATTCATGTGAATCACTTTAGGTATATAAATAACATTCTATAAAATCATACATTATGGAGTACATTTTTTATTATCAATGTACGAGCCAAATTATGTTTTTTTTTTAATCTTCGTCGTAAGAGAGTGGTTTATATCAAAACAGATTAATACAAGGTTCTTGTTTAGTACTCTTACCATAAGTTTGCATCATCACACAACAAACTGAAAGTTTTTAGTTTTTCATTTATAATTCTTCACAGGTGATAGTATCAATGCTGAGATATCAATGAAATACTGAAAACGCTCAGTTGATAGTCTGACAATGCGAACTTGTCTTAAGGATACTGGTTTAAAACAGCGTCAGCAATTAACCGTTATTACGGATGTCGTTTGATAGATACATCAAATTGTATTTAAGAAGCCTTTGTGGATATTTTTATATGTATGTATGGCCGCAGATCTTCTATAACACGGATTATTCTTAAGTTATACCAACAAAGAGTCATATTGCCAAACTATTACGAATGTTTTTCCAACGTATAACGTTCGCTCGCCACTCACAAAGATGTAGCGATATAAGTGGAATCTAATTTTTAAAGTTTTACTTTAAAGTTTTATTTTGATTAACATATTGATATTACTAAGACTACTTACTGAGAATGGTTCTTGGATAATAGTACTGGAAAATGTCGAACCATATGAGATATTATACAACAATTACAAACGTAACATCACAATCGAAATATATGAATAGATCTCTAATTGATTATATAATCCGATCTTCAAATGTTTTACATAATAACTAATTATATTAAACTTCATTAATTCCAAAAACTCCTGTCAGTATTTAATATTTATTACTTCGTCAAAAGTGTTTCTATTGAAGACGATATTAAAACAAAAATATCAATTTTGTCAATTATTTGTTATTAAAATCCATTGTTATATAACACATTTAAAACCAGTAGGTGAAAGGGGTTGACGTCTATACTGAGTCTGCAAGTCTTTTGTAACGTAATACGTAACAGACAATTAATATATTTATTAACTAAGGACTTAAATTGGGTTTAAAACACAGAACTTGAATGATATAATATTAAATGGATTTGTTTCGTCGTTCAATTGTTATTTCAATTATAATTTGACATACTTTTAATTATTCGCTTACTATCGATTTGAAAAGAGTATTTAGAATATTCAGATCGTAATTATTTCATTTAGCTTTGGAATATATTCCGCCTTCGCTCGTAACTTGCTGCGTTCGTTGAGAGGGGAGACCTCTTTCGAGAAGTACAGCGGGAAACCAGTTACCTCCCGACGGCGTGGCGTGCGCGTGAGTGATATACATAGTGCTGTGTTGTGTTAAACAATGTATATTATTTATTAAGGTGAGTAAGCGATCAGAATCTTTTAGTAGAAATGACACATTCGACATAAACCGTCTATTAAATCTAAGCTTAAATTTTATAAGCTTGCAAAACAGCGCCGTCCCTTAAGCTTTGTTCGATTTCTAATTCCTAATTTAAGAATCTGGTGTAAACCAGCACGTTAGAAAGTATGAACTTACACTTCAATATTTAATACAAATAAATCTGCAGCAGCTTAAGATTGTTTTGGTTTTTATTGAACTTATTAATGTTGCGTTTTAATATTAGCACAATTACTTTTACGTAATGAAAAATTTGCGTTGATGTTAAGATTTCCTTTTATAATAAAAATGTAGCAAAAGGAATTATAAAAGTTAGAAACAGGTTATGTATTTCTATTTCACTCTTTTATTAACAAATTTTTTGGTGAGAAACATGAAGGTGAAGGTCAAAGACATTCGCAGACGGGTAATAAAACTATAAACACTATTGAAAAACTATACAAAATGTTAATGTGACAATATACAAAAGACTCTGATGAAGCGGTGTGAAGATAAAGAACGGAATTTTCTCTTTTAGCGTCGTTTTTGGAGCATGACCCATTACTGTTGATGGTTCAGACCGTGATCGTTTTAAACACAACAGTGTGAGATGTTTATAAAAACATCTATTATGTTTATACATTAAAATAATAAAAAAAAATCGAACATACATCATAATCGGAGACTAAAGCACATTTAATTTCACAGAAAAATACTTAGCAGCTTACGTGTGGTTTGATACAAAGACAAAATTATTATCCAATTAACTTTAAGTATACAAAATACTAATGATATAACACAAGTATAATTGTTTGTACGTTTGTTGATTTACAGATACGTGTTTCTTGAGGCTTTATTCAAAAAATCTAAGATATCTTTTTATAGAGATGTCTAAAAGAGACAATAAAGTGTCATCCATTCACTCGCATAATGTTTTACTAATGTATAACACTTATCCTGATATACATAATAATAATAATATTATAAAGCCAACTGGTCTCTTAGTTTACCTGTTTGGTTGGTTCAACTAATCTCAGGAATTACTTGCCTGATTTATTTGACAAATTGCTTCAGTGTTTGGAGGTAGAATAATCAAGGAACGACAAATCAGAGCGAATCAGAGTAAATGAATTTAAATTGTTTTATAATGATGCTTTGTTAAATATTACTGCTTATATAATAGTAAAAAACAATTCGTAGCTACTTACATATTATAAGACCAAGTACCTACTCCCAATCGTTACTAAGTTCGAGTTTGAATGTATGACATATCTTTAATGTATGTAGAATTCACAAATATTTTAAACTTATACATAGTTATAGATAAAATATAATACTGCTACCCATGATAACCTATTAAAATACGTGTAATCAATGTGAAGATAGTGAAACTTTAATATGAAGCAAGTTTAGGTACAGCTACTGTTTTATAGAAAGTATTTACCACAAACATAAAGATTTTGGGAACCAACCATTCTCTACAATATAATGCAATAGAAAAAATCTGTTTTAGGTAGGTACTTATAAAAGTTAAGATGTATGGATAAGTTCCTCCTACACGCGATTTCCATAAATCATCATTTCATCATCAAAATCAATTATAAACCAAATTAGACATACAGAACGTAGTAATAATTTAAAATAATAACGAAATATGTGATATAAAATGGTCATAACGCATTTTATAAATATTCATATGTGTTCACATATAGATAGTATACTAAAAAAAATATGTACCTACCTAAATTCACTTGTATTAATAAGTATAACTACAATTAAGTACGTGTAAATTAAATGAAATTTTTCAGATTTAATGACGCGTTAAAGTCTTTTGAAGCCCAGAACACATTAATTTGACTCACATTAGGTAATTTCATAAATAATAATCAATCTAAAAGCGAGATGATTGGCATTCCAATTTCCCCTGAGCTCGGAAAAAATAGGATCAATTGTTTCATTTGACAATAGAAAGAAACTACTGTCTGTGCTTAGAATAGTGATTTGAATATTTCAATTATTGACTACAAAGTTTTAAGCCTTCAATGAGAATATGCACATCATTATATCTAATATATTATCAAAATAAAAACCAAAAAGTTCTATGTTCCTTTGTATTTAATAAGGAAGATTAAAGAATAGATCCATAAAGTTGTTTTTCCAATAAAGATGACGGATTACGAGCGCATCAGGGCTAGCTGCCTCCAACGCGGCCAGCTATGGGAGGACCCTGACTTCCCCGCCATCCAGCCATCCGTATTCTACCATCAGGTGCCACCATTCAAGTTTGAGTGGAAGCGCGCCAAAGTAAGTAGATCTATTCCACTACTTTTTAAAAACCTATCATATATAAATCTTATAGATTTTCTGATACAAGACAATATGATTCATAAATAATCATAGAAACTCTATAAATACATCATATTGTAAACATTTATCGAATTTCGTGATAAGATTCAAAAGCAAAAACTGTAGTAAAATTTCTTATATGGTAGCTTTTGATAAATGTCAAATGTATATGAATGATTAAATAACTAGGCCACTAAATTACTTTCACCTTCCTTCCTTTTCACAAATATTCGTAATATATATCATTAATTTGGAATGCGATGTGAAATCAACAAAATTTAAACAAGAATATCGACAAAAATATTCAAATCAAATTATTTAATATCTGTAAAACTTTGTTTTATAATTTAAGAAAGCTTTGATGTTGTTTCAATAATTATATAATTTTAAATATTTAGATTATAGAGTTGTTTACCTGAGCTATTACAAACAGATGAAGTATAGGTTGGTTGGAACAGCTGCCATCGATTTATAAAATATCTGTGATTAGTAATTCCAGTCGCATTTAGTGAAGGAAAGAGTACTGCGATCTGGTACTACCGTTACTCGTGTCGTGCAAAGCGTCTAAAGTTCAATTCTTAAACTAAAACATTATAAAATATTAACAACGCGTTTTACATTAATGTGTCGTTATGAACGGAACTTGTTCTAGCTTTTTAAAAATATTTGTATAAAAACTATAGATATTACGGACATTGAAAAACATGTCAACTAAATAGTTGTATGACTTCATCGCCAACTTTCTACAAAATTTGACAATAAATAAAAATAAAAGGACCGTTGCCTAATACGTTTTAGCTTTTTATGAAAGTTATCAAGGTTATTGTCAGTGACCTTCACAAATTGTCGCGAGACGCACGCGAATGAAACAGTCATAAAAAATACTTTTTTACTTCAATTGTAATATTGAAAATTGAATTTAATGTGATATATTTGTACGGGTCGATGGTATATTTTTCTTTGCAACTTAAAGCGATCCTTTTTCATTTAATAAAAATTGAATTTATAGTTTCACAATAAACATTTTTTTTTCAAGTAAACACGCAACGGCAATTTCTATCAACCTACTTGTTTATACAGCGATGGCATAGTGAACATAGATTTTTATAATATCTCACCGACGTAACGGCGGATACAGAATACCTACATAGCTAATTTTATTCTAGTTGACAGTTGTCACATCAACAATCGTCTTTGGTCATAATATCGTTACTTGTTAAACAAGGCCGTCAAGCACCTACACATATGTGCAACAACACTATGCAACCGCTTACAAGCTGTTAATAAAAAGTATAACGCAACTAAATGTAGGAAGTTGACGATCTATTGAAATAATGTGAATTTTCAAGAATCCTCAATTTTTATTGATGAATAAAACTTTGAACTTAGAAGTTGACAACAGTTGCAATGGTACAGTTAGGAATTTGATCCGACAAAAGGATCTTGCTCAACGTGTTTCATAATTATTTGCAGGAACTATACCAGAATCCAAAGTTCATATTGGACAACAGTGACAGCTTCGACATAGTTACAGGCAGACTTGGTAAGTAACTATCTCGATCGTAACACACTATATGTATTCGAAGCGTTGACAGTTTTCCAGTAATAAATTTTCAAACTATATAGTTTTAACGAAGTTTATTTAATGAGAGACGTGAATGTGTTTATATGTAGTATAACAATAAAATCGTGTACAATTTTTTTCAGTGATCGCAAACTATAGTTTTTGAATTCAATCATTCGCTTTGCACATATGTTTGTAAATTCAAGTTATGGATGAATGAACTTGAAAATTATGACTATAAGTAAACAAATAGAAAGAGCCAATATTTCAACACAATTTATAAATGTAATTTGTTCATAAAATAAGCCGGTTATTTCAATTAATGATATTTGTCACTCGACATAATTTCCTTGTTCAAAGTACTGTTATATTTTATTATTTATTGTTTAATATTATATTTGTATGCATAAATTCATAATAATCATTATTATGCATTATTACTTACCGGTAATATAATGTTACTGAAGTAATATCGTGTATTTTAATTCCGTGCTGTGCGAATTTAATAATGAAAACTGCAGTTCTTTTTAAATTTCATATTTATATTGCTATATGTCTTTTGTAACATGACGTGTTTTTTAAATATTGTTTAAAAAAAGGTTTTTAAATACAGCGAATTATATTTTACGATCTAAATTCAATTAGCGAATATTGTAAAGCAAACTATATTTATTGCATGTTAATTATTTTAGTACGTAGACCGTGAGAAGAAACTCTTAACGGAACAGAATCGGTATTGTACAACACATAAACTTGTATTTCAAATCGCAATGTTTTTGTTTTGTATTAACTGTTATATATTTCATCATAAAATTTATCAAACAGTTATAAGTAATTGTGATAAATCAAATAAGTAATATGGTGTTACTGTTGTCTCGAGTTACGGTATATTATACGGCCATAAATACTTGATAATGTCGTCATTATAACCAATGTATTTAATAAAGTTTGTTAACAATATTGAAATTAAATTGTTTTGTATGACGATATAAAACACGAAAAATAAGTAATAATATTTTATAACATTGAATTAATAAAAAAAATAGATCTAAGAAATTAAGGCGAATAAGGCAATGCAATGCAAGGTTTACAGTGTTTCATTGAAAAGCAAAGCCAATTATATGTACTATTAAGTGGTATAGATTTTATGCCCGTTTCCCTTGTAGATTTTCTATGCTTTATATTCTTTAAGAACTAAAGTTTGCATGACTTTGCGAAGGGATTATTTGACGTACTTACTTAAAATATATACCTACTGTGCAGTGTGCAGTATAAGAAAGCAGAATACGATGAAAATTATTTAAAAGCAATAACTTATATTCCAGGAGATAAATGGCTTCTATCGTGTATAGGAGTGCTATACCTGTGTAAAGGGCTCTTCTACCGAGTAGTTCCAGCCGATCAACAAATCGATTCTAACTACGCAGGTGTTTTCAGGCATGTGGATTTTTCTGACTGATACCTATAATAGTCTTTTAATTTTAATTGAGTTTTTATAAGGTAAACATAATTATAATTTATTCACTAATATACTCATGTCATTTTTAAGGTTTCGTCTTTGGTGGTGTGGACAATGGGTTGAAGTTCTTGTTGACGATAGATTACCTACGGTTAACGGAAAATTAGCTTTCATGCATTGCAGTCACTCTGAGCAATTGTGGCCGGCACTACTTGAAAAGGCATATGCAAAGTAAGTTAACTTTTTGTTAGATTAAAAACATAGTGTGAAAGGAGTACGCGTTTTTTTATTTATTTTTTAAAATACATACTCCCGATGTTTCGGTTACTTAGCAGCCAGCAACCGTATTCACTGGCTGACGAGATGTGTCTGTGACAAATAATATAATAACACGTAGTAATCCGAAAATATTAGTTTAATTTAAAGGATGAACAAATCGTGAAACTATGTAACTTCTATTTTTAGGACATTCCGTAATAAGTTATAACTAAATCGAATAATAACTTTGGTATTTTAATAATAAAATATTCTACAGAATGCATGGGTCGTACGAAGCTCTGAAATACGGTAACTTACTGGATGGACTGGCAGATCTTACTGGAGGAATCACAGAGTCCCTGAATATTTCCGATCTAGCCGATGCCACAGCTCTACACAACTTAATGAAGACTACGAGTGTTGTTACAGCTTACCGTTTACCTAATGTAAAGAAAATAATAATCTTAAAACCAAAGTGAAAATTAATATATAAGACAATCCAAAAGACCATGTACAATTTCAATGTATTACTTTACTATTTTCAGGCAGCCACACATTCTGTTAAAAGCATTGAATCTGGAATGAATTACAGACTTTACAACGTAGAAAGGGTAATCACAAATTCAGGATAAAAATATTTGAGTTAATCAGGAAAACATAACTTTTATGTATTTTATAGGTAGACACTTCAGATGGTCCAGTGTACTTAGTGCGATTAGGACGACCATTAACACCTGGAGATACCCACATTACCCATTTTGTTTTAGACCAAGCCACGTATGTATATTTTGTTTGCATGAATCTTATTTAAATAGAAGCAGAATCATGACACGGTGATTCACTTTTAGATGGACCCATTCTATTCCTCTGCACGAACGTCAACGGTTGACATCTATAACAAAAGGTTTCTGGATGCTTTACAATGACTTTACTTCAATGTTTTCACGTGTAGAAATTGTACATCTTGATCTAGAGACGAGTAAAGCGGAAGCGTCTCTCTCAGATAAAAACAAATGGCTAGTTAAAAGTCATCAAGGAAGGTGGAGGAAAGGCGTCACTGCTGGTGGTTGTAGAAATCACGTTAGTAAGTAATCTTATTAAATTAGTGATACAATTACAAAACAACACTTCAATTATTATGTTTTATTTCACTTTGGTTTCAGATCTGTTTCATATGAACCCACAAATACAAATTGTATTAAATGATCCTGACACAGTTATTATATCACTCAACCAGCATAGTATTATGGAACCTAAAGTTATAGGATTCAGCATTTACAAAATACCTAAGAGCTTAACAGAAACAGCATCATCACTTTTTTTTAAGAAAACTAAAAGTTCTATTAATTCCCAATACACGAACAGTAGGCAAGTTAGTGAACGGTGTGTATCGCATATGAAAAGCTAGCTAGCTAACAGTTTGGCGAACAGTGATCATACAATTATATTTGATAAACTCACCCGCCGTTATAAAACTTAAATTTATCCATGGTTTTGCAGATGTCACTTAGAACCAGGCGCATACTTGGTAATACCCACTACTTTCGAACCTAGACAGGAAGCAAATTTTTCATTAAGAGTATATTCTGTAAAACAACTAAAACTGAAAGTATTAGATTGTGCCCCGCAGATGTTAAAAGCAGCCATTTTAAAAGCACCTCCTGGATTCGAATCTAGTAGTTTCACACAATATGAGTCACAGTTTCTTCAGCTGGCTGATGAACACAAAACTATAAATGCTTTTGAACTTCAAGAATTATTAGAAAAATGCTTACCAAATGATTACATAAAGAGCTGTGCAACAATCGAAACATGTAGACAAATCGTCTTATCATTGGAAGTATCCTTTTAAACCAAAGTAGATTTAATGACTACTTACCTAATTGTATTTTAATATCTCTTTTTTTTCACAAAATTATTTTTCTCGTCGATTTTTTTAGATACTATTTAAACCTTTAAATATTTTATTTATTTGTTATTTCCTAAACATGCAATTCAGAAAGATGGCTCTGGTCGTATAACATTATCTGATTTCAAAGATCTCATATGCAGCCTGAAGCACTGGCAGATTGTATTTCGGGCTCACGCGCCAGAAAAAATGAGCGTCCTCAAGATTGAAAGGTTTCGAGATGCACTTCGCGATGTCGGCTTTGTAATACCAGAACGAGCGTTGTCATTACTTGTATTAAAATACATGAGAAAAGATGGCATGCTGAGGTTTGGAGACTTTGTATCTGCAGTAGTTCTTCTCCATAGAGCGTTTCGTAAGTTCATAAGTATTATTTCTGTCAATCATAGGAAGTGAAATTCATAATTCTCATGTTTAAGCATTGTCTATATAAAAGCCGAATGAGTTTCAATTAATGAGGCAAACAAACAAGTAGACAGAAAAGAAACACCATAGGTACAATTTCATTTTACTGATGCAATAATTAAGCCACACAAGTCAGAAAAGAAAACCATAGCAGATATTCAATTAGTTGTTCCTAACGTCCCAATTTCATACACATACCTTTAACATTCTATACATAGGTACATCCGTCTAATATTACAAGTATTTATTTGATTAATTGACTTCATATAACATATGATCCCATACTATTGGTATTAAATTGCATCAAGATAATCATGATAGGACAAAAAACTAGTTTGCTTCATACAACATGACTATAATATTTCAGATATGTTCTTCAGTAACTGCTCCACGAGTACATACAAAGTAAATTTATCTTTTGCCGAGGTGGGTAAAACATAAAATAGTGCTTTAAGATACCCTTTCTTCACCTGTACCTTGGACTTACTTATCTTAGACACCAGATTCTTTTACATTGTTTTCACTGTTCACATTTAAGTAAAATATAATTGTTAGAGTTTTAATTAACATTTTTGTTTCAGTGGCTGAAGTCGGCTTTGACATGTTGATATTGGGCTGAAAATAAATGTAAATATGAAATTGAAAAAAGATCATGGACAAAATAAGTGTTGTGACAAGTTATTATAAAAAAAAACCTATATGTATTTTATACTTATACCTACTTTAATTTACCTACTTCCAATTATAAGTCATTTTCTTTTTATATCTAACAGAATGGCTTATTGTAAATAAAATATATAATATTTCTTTACACTCAGTAATGATATTTAATTTTAATGAGATATAAATACTAAAAACTTCATGAATAGTATAGGTTCATTTAATATTCATACCCCACAAGTATTTATCAATACTCAAGTAATTAATAATAATAAACGTTTATTAATAAGTAAATTAGGGGACAGGACGCAAAATATGTTGACGAATAGTTTTTATTTATAATTCAATCGTAATGACATTATAATTATAGCTTTTACGTTCACATTTTCGTCTCAGTTCCAAACGTTTAAATTTTATTATAAGTTCAAAATATGCATGTATAATATATTCTCGAAGATAACCTATAAACATGTAACCACTTAAACCACAGGATTTCTTATTTTTTATGTACTTATATTTTATGAAAAGAGTTATTAAAATTCTAATATTATTTTTAGGCCAAGAATATTAAGAAATATGATTGTCTTAACTTGTAACGATCTCGATTTAATGAATATTATACCTACTAATTTATATATTTTATTTTGTTTAATATGTATTGATTAAGATTCAAGTTTATTTATGTTTCTTTTTTGATTGTATTAAATAATTATAATTTGTTCCACCGAAAAACATTATTATGAAATCTTAATGATTGTTGAAATAAGTTCATTAAAATTAAAAAAAAAAAATTAAAAACCTACTCCTGAAATTTATATTACATTTAGGACCACAATGATGGCATTCAATGTAATCATTATATTAAATATTAAATAAATATTGATGTTTAATCTTTCTCCTGTGATTCCCAAAAAGACTAACATAATAAAACATGATCATAATTGATGACATAAGATGTTAAAACTTCTACCCAAAATAAACACATGTACCTTACGAGCATGTTACAAAAATTTTAAAAGATTATAAATCATTTTCCAGTTGAATCCAATCTTACATCTGGCTGAACTGTAGCCCTCTTTATCATTTACAGCAATTCAAAGAACTCTTTCTCAGTAACTTATTTTCTCTTAATTTCAAGATTAACAAGGGTTAGTCATAAATTGCAATGAAAGGAACATTTAGAAAAAAGAAATCATGAGATATATTCACTTCATTTATTTACTATTCTTATAACTATTTTGACTAGACCTATCTTCAACTACATGATTCAACAAAACATTATCTTTATTTCAGTATAATAAGGGAGGTAATAAGTATCTTTAAGATAATCACAATCTACTGTAAAAAGAATGAATCTGAAGTATAACATGCAAGAAAGAAAACATTTATAGTAGTTAAAAAGCTTCTTACTCTTAAAACTAATATGAAATCATACTTATTAAAAATTAAGCTTAAAATATATAAATATGTTGTAAAAAAGGGCATTTATTAATATTATAAACCTGGAAAGTATTTAAAATTTATAAGTCAGTGATATTTTGCACATAATACACATTTTTAATACAGTACAAATAAGACAAATAACATTATAATACATTTTAAATTATATACAAATGTTAGAATTTGCCATTATCATTCCTTACTAATTTATATTTAGTAAATAAGGAATACTATCTACCATCTCCCTTTTCATTGCTTGAAGCTTCATTTTCATTACCTTCTTCTTCAAGAGAAGCTGCTTTATGCAGTTCATAAAGTTGTACTAATTGTTCATCAGTCATATAATCCAACATTTGCGGGTCCAAATATTTACCAATACCTTTTCCCTTTGCTTGACTGAGTGGCTTCATTTGCTTAGCTATATTAATTGCATAATCCTAAAACATAATATTAGGCAGTAAGATAACTAGTTCACTATTTTTCTCTGAGAATATTTGTGATTTTACTTACAGTCCACTCATTCAAAAATATCTTTGCTTCATCAGGAGTGCAATTTTTGTGGCGTTTGAATTCTTCTCTTGCGTAATTATCGCCAAGAATTCTTAATTCATCCGGCAAAGCTCTATGTACCCGGAATATAAGTTTGTAAAGTCTTCGAACTCTAGATACATGTTCTATCATTGCCATTTTAATGTACTGTGATTAAAAATATGAACTATTTTGATTTCACTCCCAAACTTAGTAATAGTCAATAAATTTATGGCTATACATTTATAACCTTCGATATAGTTTTGCACTGATTTGTTGATAAAATACTTTAAACTAACCAAACATAATAAAAGTTTAGTTTTAAAATTATTTTGTAAAATGTCATTTTTCGGATGCAGATATTTCAATATCAAACAGCAGATTATAAAAACCATTCTTGTTTCTATATACGACACGACAACATGTTCATTTTTTTAAAACTTCATTTTGTTATTAATATGTTTTTAGCGATTTTATAGCTATTTAGAATATCATCAATCAAAGTGATATTGTTCACTTAAACAGTGTGGTGGTATTTTAATTTTATTATAACTTCTTTGGCGTTATTAATAAATTTTGCCCGCGACTCCGTCCGCGTGGAATAGTGACTTCCGACAGATTTTTGGTTCTTCCCACATAGTTCCCGTTCTTGCGGGATTTTCGGAATGGTCGAGTTCCCGTAGAATTTTCAGGATAAAACCTATGTTTTTTTTTCGAGTTCCATATCTATATCTGTAACA